>KV751326.1:583223-600128 GCA_001698575.1 Mola mola
TCTTATTGAGAAAATTTGCTGTAGACTACCTGATACCTGCTAAGACCTGAAATATGCCTTGTCCTTAACCCAAGTTAGCCGTTTCGGGGGACTGCATTTTCAGTCGTTTGTCTGTCAAACCACGACAGACTAAATACCTTAACAGTTAAGGTAAGGATTATCATGATCATCATGATATTTGTGCTCCCCAGAAAGCTGGATATTTTTAAGCCCTCACGTTTCCTTTAGCATGATTTTGACATTGATGGATTTATTGAAATGTTTCCACTGATGGATGATTAAATTAACACAGGCTGATCCTCAGACTTTTCATCCAGCAGGTCAGATCTGTCTGCTAATTTGGTTGCGAGTCCCATCATATCATCAGCCTGAGGCACAGAGCCGAGCTGATTTTCATTCCTGAATATTCTTGTTATTCAGGGTCTGTCTCCACTCCACTGTGGTGGAGGACAAACGAAAGTGGCTCTCCACCAGTTTCTCCTCCTTTTCCACAATCCAACAGAACTGAGACATGTTCACGTCCTTGGGCCTCCTCCATGCTTATTACCTGCTTATTGTTTACTGCTGAATAGTGCAAAGATTTAGAGGCTATTTTGTGCAAACTATACATTTTAATTTGCTTGATGTTCTTGCTGTGTTTTTTCCTTTTTTTGTTTTGGTTTGTTTGCAAAATTCAATCAAATTGAAATTCTCTAAATGTCACAGTTATATGCAAATGTCCTCAAAAGTCAGCCTGTCGCGTTGGCTGTCTTAGGAAACTTCTAGGTCTACACTAGAGTTCGGAATCGGGTTTTGTGATTATGACCAACATTGGGCTGTGTAGCATGAGTTTGTAGTGGTCGACACTGGCGGGTCAGTAGATTTTAAGAGGTCATCAAACAGAAAAATCCTTCTGACTGTGTTATGAGTGTTTGGATGCAGGTGAAGCCTCAGCAACTGTAACATTAGACACTAATGTTTCTGGGTATATTCTATTTTTCTGACAAAATTTCAGTGCATGCCACTGAAACAATGCAGCATTTTTTTTTTTTTCTAGTCCATTTTGCGCCGTCACTGAAATGTAACCCTCTCAGTCATGGGAAGCATTTTTTCAGTGCTGCGCCACATTCCTACTGCACCTGTTTGCTCCGAATCTGGGCCGTACAGCGTGTTCATTTAGCTGAGGTGGACTTTGCTCGTGTGCACCACCTGTGCTACAGTCATCTCCTTTTGTCATTAAAAAAGCACGCATTCCATTTGGCATGGCATTTCCATCCCATTCCAACCCATCAATGATTACCTGCAGGAGACAGCGTTCATTGCACCTTAAAACATCACCTTCTTCGTTTTCCCTAATTTCAACCATCTGCTTGAACTCTTTCTCGCTCTGATGTTTTGACAGAAGCTTGATTCCACACTTTCCTCTCAGGACCAACATGCCTGTCCACCTCCAGGATTCCCACTCCAGTGCTTGCACTCATCTATTTCCTGCACGATACTGTGTGGGTGCTTCATCTCTGGTTTTCTCATATGTCATGTAAAGAGGAAAACACTGCGGGAAGAATTGGAAAGTGCTCAGTCTTTTGGTGCATCTTGTCAATCTTTTGACTCACATCATCTGAATTACACTAAATCTAAAACTTGGGATGTTGCTGCTGTGTGGAGGTGTAAGCTGTGATTACTGTTTATGAATATGTAAACATTTTTTTTTTCATTCTTTGCTCAAAATGCCAAGACAGGCCTCTCATAACAGATTCAGGCTGCGCCATCAGGCCTAAAGTATGCATCACGCTGACTGAAATAAGCTTGAGAGACTGCTGTTTCTGCAGGAGCAGCTTATACTTAGACCGTATTTATAGAAGATCAAACTACAACAAACACCGGGACCCCAACCAACTGCAAGGTCCCTCAAGCGTAAAGCTCGATATGAATTTACAACACAAATTCTTTTGTCTGATGTCTGATTTTGGGAAAAAAAAAATTTTTTTACAAACTTTCTCTCTCATTTGAGTTCTACCAGTAGAATCTCAAAAAGCTGAACCTTAAAGTGATGACAAAAAAAATTAGATTGCTGAGAAAGAAGCACAGCCGGCAGCCCCCCCAACATTGATTAATGGAACAGACTCCATGCTCTCAAGTTCAAAGCTTTATTTATTTTCTCTTCTTTTCTTTTCTGCTGATGCGTCTGGGAACCACAAAAAGATAAACCCTTTTCTATATTTAAAGAGGCAAATCGTGGATGAGCTATTGGTGGACCTCGACCCTAAATATATTGGAACTGTCAAGTGAGTGTAGCATTCCGCTGAATGCTGGGAATGCGTAGAATGACTCCACATTCTCGGCAGGAGTCCAGCATGGAGCGGACATCCATCACACCACCACACCACACAGTCTGCCGCTGCTTGATAGCTGCTGGCTCACTGTGCAGGCCGAGCAGACACTGCCGACAACCGCTGCTGAGGAAATATAATTATCCTTGCGTAGGTCTGGGGGTCAAAAAAATCTGAGCTGCAGAGGAACGACTAATGAGTGGACCTGGAAAAAATGTTATGACACTGACTGAAACAACGATTTGTGTATTTTATTCTAGTAAGAGCATCATTATATTTATTTTGAGCCCCTGAAACCATTATATGTCTCCCACAAGTTGTTTTTGTCCTATACATAGTTTGTTATGGCATTAAAGGATCTGCTTTAAGATGGTTTAAGTCCTACCTATCTGATAGATATAATTTTGTTCATGTTAATGATGAATCTTCAAGATATGACAAGGTTAGTGATGGAGTCCCACAAGGTTCTATGCTTGGATCATTCCTATTCGCTCTATATATGCTCCCTTTAGGTAAAATCATTAGAAAGCACTCCATACATACTCATACATTTTCATTGTTATGCAGATGACAAACAACTATACTTATCAATGAAGCCAGATGAAACCCATCAGTTAGCTAATCTACAGTCATGTCTTAAGGACATTAAAAACTGGATGTGTCATAACTTTTTAATGTTAAACTCTGAAAAAACTGAAGTCATTGTGCTGGGCCCTAAACACATTAAAGACTCATTATCCAACAACATAGTTAATCTGGATGGCATTGCCTTGGCCTCCAGCACCACTGTCAGAAACCTGGGTGTTTTCTTTGACCAGGAGCTGTCTTTTAACTCACATGCAAAACAGATTTCAAGGACGGCCTTCTTCCACTTCCGTAACATTTCTAAAATCTGGCACATCCTGTCTCAACAAGATGCAGAAAAACTAGTTCATGCATTTGGGGAGAGCTCATAGTGCCCTATCGCCCATCCAGAACCTTACGCTCCCAGGATGCAGGCTTATTGGGGATCCCAAGAATCTCCAAAAGTAGAATGGGAGGCAGAGCTTTCAGCTATCAAGCTCCTCTCCTGTGGAACTATCTTCCAGTCTTGGTACGGGAGGCAGACACACGCTCTGTTTTTAAGAGTAGGCTTAAAACCTTCCTTTTTGATAAAGCTTATAGTTAGGTTTAGGTTTAGGTTTAGGCTTAGGTTGCTGGGGGAACACTCAATGATGCACTGAGCTCTCTTCTATCCCCCCTCTCACCCAGACTCCATCTCTGCTCCTCTAAATGTCCATATCCTTACACTAACTTTATTTCTTCCCCAGAGTCGTTGTGCTTTATCATCCTGCAGGTCTTTCTAGGTCGTGGTGGGAGATGCTGCTGTGGTCCTGCCTGATGCCCCCTGGCCACATTAGGAAAGGAGATCCTGTGACTTGGATCCTAGGCTGGATTTCCAAATGCAAATCGGGACCCACAGATCACAATGGCTTCTGGATCAATAGACTACACCTGCTTCTGGACCACTACACTTCACATATCCCTGGATCTACAGATTCTACATACTCTTGGACTCAGCAACACCCAGATCTGCCTACATGGAGTACAATGAGTCCTGGACCAACAGAATCCACCTGCGTCTGGATCACTAGACTTTCCATACATCCGGACTCATAGAATCCACAGACTCTGGGACTCATGGATGTTTTATGCATTCTAAATGAACTGTTGTTATCATGTTTTTGTGTTCTGTACAAGTGACATTTATTGCACGTCTGTCCATCCTAGGAAGAAGGATCCCTCCTCTGTGGCTCTTCCTGAGGTTTCTTATTTTCCCTGTTTAGGGTTTTTTAAGTTTTTCCTCACCCGGTTTGAGGGTCTAAGGGCAGAGGATGTCACATCTGTACAGTTTGTCAAAGCCCAGTAATATAATGTGGAAATTGTGATTTTGGGCTATACAAATAAAATTTGATTTGATTTGATTATCATTTATATGTACTTAGCTTAATCAAGTAATATAATAAAAAGTACTGATACAGGTGCAGTCTCTCAAGATTAGCAAAAAATTCAGCTCCAATTTTAGTTTGTATTGTGCTCAAACGGTGCCTCATGGGCAAATAAACATGGCATCGATCAAATTATGAAAGGTTTGCTCGGTGCCCAGCCGACACATAAATGTGGGATTGTGACCAAAACAAGCTGTTCAGATGGAACATTTCTCATTGATAGTGACTAATTAACCTCACTGAGGCGAAGATAACTTCAGTCACGGACTGAGTACATGCCGGGGGATGCATTTCTGTTTTCCCCATTGCAAACTGGCCATATTGTTCACCTCTCAACAACATCACAAAGGCACTGCATGGATACATTCAATTGTATAACATTTCTGTAAAGTACATACAGAAACACATTATATCTGCTTTTACTGTGGACATAAGCTTTTTTTTTTTTCTGAGCTCCTCCCTCACTGCCTGTTTGCTCACCCCCACGGTTCAGTTTCTTGTATAAACACCTGTAATCACTCTTTGCAGGCACAAGGCCTCCGGCCTCTGAAGCTGCTCTACGACAGCCTTTATGACTTCTGTGTAGCAATTTGCAATTGTGTATGTGCACACGCGTTCAGTAAGGCTGTATTGGCATGAATGGAAGAGAACCGGCACTGCCAAAGCCTTTCAGTACATCAATAGGTTGATGCTGATGCACAATATTGAACTGCCTGTTATGCAACATTACCATTAATCAGTGACACAGCAGCAGCGGCCCCAATGAGCAGCACCTCTTACCATCAGATGATGATATCAGTGATTAATGACCAGCTGCAAATAACATATACACACATAAACAAACAAGTGTTTATTTATTTTCACCCTGCATGAAATATGTATTTTCTCATTTAAACACAGAAAACCTTGAGTCATGAACACACAGGAGGTGCTTCTGAGGTGACGGCGAGTCCGGTTTCATCAGTCTGCAGGTGCTGTCGCCATGGCAACAGTAGATGAAGCGCTCTCATGTGAATCATGAGTTGGCTCATGAGGTCCTGACCTCCACAGGGCCTTTGAAAACCATGCCTCAGAGGTGCTAGTGAGATGAGGTTCTGCTTTTTTACTGTCCATAACACCCACCAACATCCCAGCTCGCTCTGTGACACCCGTATCCCGGTACCTTCCACTTAAAATTAGAGAGCAGCTGTCCCTGGATTATTTTATCCTGAGACAGAGTCCTAGAATACCCAGGACAGAATTATCCTGAGGACGATGCAGAGGGGAGGAATGGAGCTGGGGGCTGTTTCGTAAATGCCTATTTTGAACAGTGTCAGTATCCTGGCAGGCGTGACTGCTTTAGTTTGCGCCTGTGGGACTTTTAAGGGCACAGCACTCTCTTAACATATCATTCTTTTAAGGGTTAGGTTAGAATTAGGTTATGGTTTAATGTGAGAATTAGTGTTCTTATCGACATTCTCCAAAGCCGATCCAAGGTTATCTGTGATAAATGTATGCGGTTATCTGTGCATGTTCACCGATGTGTGCTTGTCGCTGGGAGTGGAGCTGTATTTTTCTGTGTGTGTTTCCTAGCAGAGCAACATTCTCCTGTCGCAGCGAGAGCTGCGACAGCCTATTTACAGAAGCATCTCACAGGGCCGGGCTGCTGCTCTTTTGAAAATATACCCAAAACTCTGGTGGGTGTAAACACTTTCAGGGCATTCCAACATCCCTGAGCTGGAGTCTCATCTCATCAACAGGGCCGTTGTATAATCTACACAATAAAATATGTGGATTTGATCAAATAATATCAGTCATTCATGCCTATTAGTGGGTGGGTTTGCTCCTCAGGGAAGACACGTGCAGAGTCATATCACATTCATCTCATTCTGCTCTATGGCAGCACCAGGAGCAGGCTGTGTTTAATGAGACTGCGTGAGGTCGTCGTTGATGCAGGCAGAGATGGCGCTGGATTATTAATGCCTCGGAGCTCCTCTGCCGGGCTCGTTTCTGATGGCCTCCTTGAGGAAGCGGGGTGCTCGCTTACCTCCAGCCTGGGTGTCATATGGGTATGAATTTCCTTCCCTCTTCCCTACCCTCCTGCTGACACTGCAGCTCCGGGGGCCAGCAGCTACGGATTTTTATACATGGACGAGTAAGGACGAAAGAGAGAGAGAGAGACAAGGGAATGTTGTGAGGAAAACAGGCCGCACAATTAAAAGGCAGAGAGTGGCAGTGAGGAAGAGGAGACACGAGGAAAGAGATGAGGCCAAGTGAGTTGAAAATCAATAATTAAAAGGTCGTGTGAGTAGACAGAGAGAGAGAGAGAGAGAGTAGGGGCCTTTTAACTTAACCTTAATCCTCCATTAACATTCAGCAGCCGAAATCTGCTTCCTGATCTAGAGAGGTCACGGGGGATGCTGGCACTAATGCGTCATGGGACAGTCATACTAAATAGTTATCTTGCTACATGAATGCACACATACTATGCACCTTACATGTATTCTGAGATTATACTTAGGCAGCTGCCGATGGAGACTGAGATGTTACTTCCTCCTCCAAGGAGGCTATGTTTTCACCCCTGTCTGCTGGTTGGTTGGTTTGTTTATGAGCAGGATTACACAAAATGTCCTGAGTGGATTTCAATGAAACTTGGTGGGATGATGGTGGGGGAATGGATCATAGAAGAACCAATTAAAGTTTGGCTCAAATCAATGGGAGGATCCAGAAAGAATTACCTCCTGTTTATCTATGCAACAATTTTCTCAAAAACATCATGAATTTCTTACTCTGAGGATGCAAACAGAGACCAATATGACCTTCATTTTCATATTAATTTCCTTAAATCACATGAGCAATCAATGATTTGTGTACAACTTAAAACTAAACTAAAACAGGAGTGAGTGTGAAGTGTATTTGCTGGGACATTTTGGTGATGGATTAATATACCTGGACTGCGAGTACGGGTCAGTGTTACCCAAAGGGTCAATATTAGAAGACATGGGAATGAAATTCAACAATCAGCTTTCTTGCACACTCCACATTTAAAGGAGAACTCCGGTATTTTTCAACCTAAGTCCTATTTCCCAGTTTTTGAGGGTCTAAAATTTCCTGGTATGTCTCTTTGTTTAAGTAAGGAGTTCAGTCATTGCACAAGAATGAAACAGCACTGGGTAGGTCAAGATGTCAGAAATAAATAATTTGCCAGAAACTGGGTTCAAAACTTTATTGCAGGTGTCCGGTAACATGGAGTAGACACCTGCAGTGTGTTTTCGACTTAATAACTGTAAAAATAGTGTTAGTGACCTGAAGCAGAGAAATTTAGGGAAAACACAATCTGTACTAACATTCGTTTTTACAGTGTCTTTACAATTGTTGAGTCAAAAACACAGTATGTTAGGTATCTACTCCTCGTTACACCAGACACTTAAAGTTTTGAGTGTAGTTAGTGGCAATACAAAATGATTTACTTTGGATGTTTTGACTTGCTCTCTGTCGTTGCACTGTCTAGCCCTGTCGGGCTGAACGGTCTCCATGATTGAAATGGAGTTATTTAAAACAATGGTGTATTTTCTGAAAAAAGGAAATCTCTGAGATGGTTTTTGTCAAATGCCAGCTTCGTTTTAATGGTCTGATATGTACATTCAAGTGCTGCTTTTTGTATTCTTGTTGTTTGTGCAGTTAAAGCAATTTGAAATCATCAAATACCCCCTGGTGTATTTATGGACCCGGTGTACAGTGTAAGTGCATCACTTTTGCAGGGAGTCTGTGCTCGACACTCATCTACAATAATTCAACAGAATTAAGCAAATGGATGCATTAACAGCAGCTTTCCACCTTCCTTGGTATCACACCACGCAGATGTGTTGATTCTGATAAGCTACGCCACTGACTCTTTTAAACGTAGCTAAAAGACCTTTTAAAATACTCATGACAAGCTGGAGGATCATGTTTCATGTTTTTTTAAAGGCTCAAAGTCATTTCCAATTGCGCTGGCCTTGTCGGTAAGAAGATCATGAACTTAGTATGACCAGGGTTATTTCCAGTATTTCAATTGCCCCTCTTATGTGCCACTGACCTGGTCAGTTAATAATCACTGATCTTGGTTAATGGAGGCCTAACAACATAGTTATGAACAGTTAGGAGGCGGGTTTAAACACCACACGGGGACCTCAGACACATTTAAGTTAACTGCAGACCCCCTGATATGTCCGTGAGATTTACTTTTCGCATGTCTCAACACCAGATTTATGCATTTATGTGAGTGTAAAATGTCCCACAAGCCACAGGTCAGTTCAGACTAACCTCTAGCTTCATATCACAGGAGGCGGTCTGGCATTGTTTCAAGGAGGAAGAAAACAAATAAACCATCATCAGACTGAAGTCAATTCTCAGTCTCAGATTAGATTTGGGGATAGAATGAAATTTGGACAAAACTACGTATAACACCTGAAAGAAAGCGAGAACTTTAGTAAATCTTTAAAGTGATGTGTCTTCTTATCAAACTGGGTTGAGCTGCTTTACATTTTGTGCTTTGATAGAGTTTTTATCGCATAATTTATCAGACTTCCAGCATCTGGGTCAGCAGGCTCCCAACTGCACAGATGATGGATCCAAGCCAGCTATAACTTCCTCCACTTCAGTATCAGCCGCTCGCCATGTGAGCCTCCTTCAGGGGTAAAAAAAGGAGCCGACTGCTCACTTTACCACTTTACCGTCTGGGCGGCAGGTTTTCCCATCCTGGGGGGGGGGGTTGGAGATTTTAATCACAGACATATCTCAACTTGGGGGTTCTTATAATGGGTGGGGAAATGTGTGGGTCTGCCTGTGTCTGTGTTATTAGCTTTATCCGGTGTGTGGGTGTGCACATGCAAGTGTTTTTTTTGTGCATCAAGTAAAACCTTTGTATTCATTACTAGTCTGCATTACTATTAGATAAGTGTTAAAACCAAGTCTGTATCACTTCTCTGCTCACTCACAGACATCTTTTTACACATTGTTACAACATTTATACCGTAATCAGAGCTAAAAATGTGCATGTATTTTATTTAAGATACCCTTACCCCCATCTCAACTGTAATATTCCACGGGAGAACCAGTGCAATCAGTGGACTACAGTATTTTATAAACACTTTTCTCATCAAAACTTCATTTACATTTGAATGCAAACACTTAACAATGTCCAACATGTCTATATTTATGCCATCCCGAGGGCTCTAATTTGCTAGGGAGCCTGAGGAGCCTGCCCATCACAGATGAACGGCTGGACCAAATAATTGTGACAGCCATGTCATCGCCCCCCACCTCCCTACATTCAATCTGGCAATAAAGCCAAGGAGGTGAGAGTTTGACACCAGCTTGACCCTTAGTATGAACCCTCCACATGGCATGTCAGAGGTGACCTTCTGTGGGGGTCAAAGGCCGAAGTCTTAAAACAAGCACATCAAAATCATGGCCCCCACACTCCTCTGAGCAACCTGATGCCCATTTGGAGGAATCCATCACAAATAAATGTTTTCCTTGAATTGGTTCCCATTCTGTGATGTCATATCAGTCCTTAAACTAAAACATGGCTCTCATGATTGTGTGCGACTGCAGGCTTAATCTGCACAGTCTCCCGTGAGGAGGCCTGCAGTTTTCTGTGAGGCTTTCAACCCTCCATCTGTCAGATTCCCACTCACTCCTGCCATGTGTTTTTAGTGCGCTGGCATTATATCAGCAACAATAGTTCCTGGGAGACAACTGGAACGACTGGCTGCAGACAATCAAAGGAGCTGATTATATCCAGAGGCTTTTTCACAAAAGTGTCATAACATAAGGGTATAGGGCTTCAGGGGAAATAACATAGTTTTCAGAAAGGGCCTTGATCAATAAGTAATGGAATATAGATCACAGCTGTCATAGTGTGGCAGAAAGCGTTTCTACCAACAGTGTCTTTGTTCATGAACTAAAATAGGACTCTGCATAGCATCAGTATGCAAATAAATAAATAAATAAAACAATAAATATATTTCTTGTATCACAGGGTGAACTGTAAAAACTTGCCACGGTACTGACATGAATTATAAGACTTCTGGTGAAGGAGGATAGGATTTGTTTAAAATAGTAGAGAGAAAAAAATGCAAAAACAGATTGCAGGACATCATGAGCACATGGAGGAAGAAGGCATTGGTTAATAAATGATTATGAGAGACAGCTGGAAGACAAGTCACAGATAAGCGAAGACAATTTTACATGGAAGGTGATCAATCATAGAGGGTGAGCTTTAAATGTTCCCAGTGGAGAATGAATTAGACTGCGAAAAGCAGCTTTAAGGTACAGGTTCAGTTCCTTGCATGTGTGGTCGCTTGCCAGACTCTGGCACTGCAGGTGCAGACCCATTGGCTTAAAAAATTCCCTGTGAAAAAACAGAACTTTTAAAGTGAGATTTATTTTCACCCCCGACCAAGGATTTTAAAAAATCTATTCATGAGCAAAGTCGCAGACATCTGTATTGAAGCAGAAAAGAGATTGAAGTCCTGCTGCATATTAAATTAATCTCTCAACAAAAAGGTTCACTGAAAATAGAGAAGCATAAAATTATGAAGCGCACACATTCAGGTTTTCTGTCCATGTATTTTTGATCATCTGATAAAGAAATAATGAGAGAATAAAAAATAAAGGCAAATTACCATGTAGAGCTATAATCCTCTAAGTGACATTTCCAAGCGTCTCCCTTCAGTCAATTAAATACTAGGACACTTTCTCAAAAGTGTGCGGCTCCTTTATGAAAAATTCGTACACATCATTAATATAAAATCACATGCATGACAGTCATTTTGAAAAACAGTCTCTCCAAACAATTACCCACTGAGCAATTATCTCCAATAATCTTTGCCTATTATAAGGAAAGCAGAACCGTTAATGGAAATCTGACATCAAGAGCCGATGGGATGGAACGGGGAAAAACATTGGCTAATGACAAGCTGCAGTCTAGACACAAGACAGGAAACAGAATATTGAGAGCATTTAATGGTCATGACCACTTTGAGTCCCAGGAGCAAAATCTTTTTAATGCTCCGTCTGCTGACAGCCACCCACCAGGGCTGCTGCAAAGCCTCCATCCCCATGGCCGGCAAGGAGAAAACCTGACCGACTGCCAGCACGTCTTTATACGCCCTCTGTATAGCGACAGAGTGTATGCTTCAAGCGGAAGGATGGAAACTGGAGGTGGAGGATTTTTGACAATGTGAACAGCCAGGAGCCATTTGCGACTTTGGACATTTAAAATCATTTGGTGTAAATAATCCCCAAATCTTTGTCTGGGGAAGCAAGTCAGTTTCTGAGATACAGAGCATGCAAGGTGTTGTTTTTTATACTAAGAAGAAAGGAAACGCTGCTGCTGATGTGGATGACTCCATCCATCCATCCACCCATCCATTTTCTACCACTCATTCCCTTTAAATATAATTCTACCATCTTTCTGTCTGTTGATTCAGCCCTGTTGAGCCAGATTGACAAGTGATATTTTAAATTCTGGGATGAACCGTTCAGGAGGGAAACACCCATTCACCTAAAAAGCTCACTAAAATGTAAAAATGAAAACAGTTCAAACTGATTGCCAAGTGCAAACGATCATTGAAATTCCTTCAGAGAATCTCTCACTCCCAGCAATGGCAGAGATAGTCTGGAGGAACTCACACCTTTCTGATCCTTCGCCGACATCACACACCTATTCACCAAGCCCTCTTACAGCCGGCCATTGTCCTGCAGAGGAATGACAATGGCCGCTGTGTCCTCCCAAGAGTGCAGGACGTCTGCGAGGGATATGTGTGGTGGAGGAGGGGGTTCCATTTTCTCTTCATGTATTGCCAAACTGGAAACAAACAAGCATTGTTGTTCAGCTTTACTGCTGCCCTGACGCTCATAGACTGTCCCTGTTTATAGACCCTGCACTTAATTGTGGCCTCACAAAACTATGTCCATTCTCTGCTGTCTCTCCATAACTGCATCTATTGAGACTAAACTGAGGTCTTGTGGTTGACCTTTATTTGCGCAGCGTTTTTGCTATTTTCGTGTTTGTTTTGACAAGAGAGTGAATCGACGAATATGTAACAGTGCGGCTGTTCAACGTATGATCATTTTTATCAACAACACACAATAAGACTTTTTTCCCGGACACTTTTCTTAAATGCGTCTGAATGAGTAGAAGCCATGCTAATGTATTCTCAAAAACCCTTCAAAGAAGTGTGATGTAGATATTCTTGAGTAATTCTCCTGATTGCATTGCACCCTCTTCTCGACAGGGATGCTGTCCATATCTGAGGATGCTGATTAGATAGCCGCCCCCCTACAGACATTTGCAATTCGAAGCCTTTTCTATTCACATGTTGCCAAGCGCTTGCTTAAGTGTGCTTGTTTTGCTGGCTGAGGATGGCAGTTAACTCATAAATGCTCACAATGAAGCTCATTTTTATTGAATGTCGCACAAGCCTCTTCCACTGTGACAGTTTAAAAATATTTGTTTGTTTTTCTGTAAGACTCTCTGTGGGATAAACTCGGGATGAATTTAAAGCATGGATGTACTTCACATTTACAATTACTATCCTGCATGTTTGGACTACAGGATTAAACTAGTCCTCGGAGGCATATGAACAGTTTCACACATTTTAGTTCGCCACATTCTTGCTGTGTCAAGTTGTTGAAATACCCATTTTGCCATGCTGGGATTATGGAGCCACAGCCTCAAGGCAGCATTTTGTATAGGTCCACACTCTGCAACAGCCTCCATCCCGAGCATCTGTGCAGCCCATTGAGAGCTGAGGAGACAGATACATAGAACATCTACTTTCCTGACTGAGTAAGCATGTATAAACAAATGTGGAACGTGCTAGAATTTAATTGCAAATATGTCTCTTTCTGCAGACCTTGGAGGGTCCTTGTTGGGCTTCAGCTTTATGTGTTGTCGGACACTCCACATTGTGATTATCACTAGGTGCCACTGGGTAGCACCAGAAGGCATTTTCGCCCACTCCCTCTGTCTTAGTTTAGACGTCCGTGCTAAACTGGCTGCATGCGCTCGCACAATATGAGCGTTTACGTCACTGGCCATCGCTGGACGCGTGTGGCATTCAATTGCTCCCGCTAAATTTCGATTTCAGAGTACTTACATTGTAGCTGCCGAATTTTTTTTATATACATGCAATTCGTCTCTGTCTTTTACAAAAATAGGCCAATAGTCTTTTTTAGCTGACATGAATACAAGCTATAATCTTTAGTTCTGTGGTAAATTGATGAAATACATTTTTCAGATAAGCACTCATAAAATTCGGTAAGTTAAATTATTTGCTGCTCTTTTGTTAAACTAGAAAATCTATAATGATAAATTTCTCCCATTAGGGTCAGAAACGCATCTAATGCATTATAGCTGTTAACATATTTGATCCCTACGATCGCCTTGCGGCAAGTTATTACAATGGGAAGGTCGGTGTAAATCAAAGCGTCTCCCAGAGCCCGACAGCACACGAACGCGGCGCGCCGCAAAACTGCGAGAGGAGCGGTGATTGAAGGGGATAGCAGAGCGGCGGTGGCGACGACGGCCATCTTAGAGCTACCGTGGTAACCGACACTCATCTCCTGGATTTTATTTTTCTTGTCAGAGAAACACTCCACCTGACTGACGAGGGAAGGAGAAGGCCGTTTTTCCACTTCGCAGCGGTCTAACTCGAGGTCGGGATGCGATTCCGAGGGAATACACAGTTTGCATCTGCTGTCGGACTGGTCCTCGGACTATTATGTGCGGTGGAAGCAGCTAAAGGTAACTAATCTGGGATTTATATCCCGCTGTGTTTTGTCTACCCCTACGTGTCTGAGATGGTTCTTTATTGCTTTGAAATATTGGCGCTGACATTTGAGGCTTGATCGGAGCTCTCTGTCCGTTTCCAGTCGTTGAAGGTGATAAGAAGTAAGGGTAGCTCGGCTGTTCCCCCCTGCGGGATGCGTGTTCGGTAACCTGTTCGGGGATGGAGCCGCGGCTGATGGAGGTGGCCAAGTATCCCGCAGCAAGTGCACCTCGGGATATGGCATCAGTTCTTACTGTAAAGAAGCCCAGAACACCCGGGTTTATTCCAGTCATTATCAGGACGTAATAACTCATCAGAAATTGATAAAGCCCGAAGCAGGATACTTTACACATAATACAAGGCCACGAAACGTCGCCTTCTGCCATCTGCATTCGGTCCATTTTTGGGGTTCTACTATCTTGTCGTAGCTTTTTAATGGGCCTGAATGAATATTTACTAGATTTCTCACTTTCATGATTTCTGGGATTTTTTTCTTAATACTTCCCGTGTCAGGTACTCCTCTCATTTTCAAAGAATTTTTTTGAGTAAACACGATTGACCACATGTTTCCCGTACCTCCTCCTGACGTAGATTCGCTGCTATTAAACCGCTCAGGTAAACTGTACCATTTGCATGTATGATACTTGTTTCGGCAGCGTTGTGGTCGCACCAGGAGAGAGCCTGGTCGGCTACGCATTGCAGATCCTCCTCGTAAGCCCCCGTGTTGTCAGTGGATTTAAAAATGTATGTGCTGTTGTCACAGATATAAATAAATGAATAAAAAAGCCCCTCGGTTGGTCTGGGCCGGTATCTACGGAGGCTTTTTATTCATCGTGTGCTGTGTCACCGCTCGACACCGTCACACACTGAGGAGGAGAGACAAGTGTTTGCTGCAGGGCGGTCCGCCTCCCTCCTCACAGCAGCTCACTGCTCAGACATTGACACCCTCGTTGCACGAATTTATAGGCAGTGATACATAGTTGAAGCCAATACAATGACTTCCTAGCGGGAGCGTAACGTTGCAGGGTGTGTAAAGTGCTTATTCGGATGCTGGAGGTCATTGTGTGTTATTTTCCGTCATGTTACTCTCTTTTTAAGCTTTATGAACAACATAAAGGCAAAGAAAGGGATATAGTACAAGTCTGCATAGAGGCTTTTCTTAATTCTATATATTTTCCCATTGACACATCAGGCCACAAAGAATTCACTGGTGGGTCGCTTCCATTTGTAAAGCAGTAACTTGATTTTGTTTTCTCATTAATCATCCTGGCCCTGTGTGAATCTGGCTTTTTATGTTGAAGCCAAGTGTGTGTTTGTCGCACCTGCAAGCTTCCCTGCCCTTCCCTGCCCTTCCCATATCAGCAAAGGAGACCTGTGAAACCACCATCTTGGTGAGCGCTTATCTTTATTAAGCAAAGGTCACTCGATCATTTTGTCCGCCACCACTTGTCACCTGCTGCTCGGCTGTGTGTTTTCATGGCTTGTTGTTGATCCTTTTATGTCCAGCCATCTCATTGTGATCTGGAAGCACATACACATCCATTTTTTCTTCTTAAGTCATTCTTGTCTCCTAATCCTCTACTGTAAATGATTACAAATGATTTTGTATTAGTGAGACATAGCTTTAGCGATTGAGGTGAATTTAACAGCACTGGCAGGCAATGGACTTAATGGTCCTCGCCTACACAAACATTAAACACTGATGACATGGCTACAACAAACATTTAAAGATCTCTCGAATAAATATGCTTTTAAAACACATTAAAATTTTACCTGGACTACATGATTCAGCACATACTGCCATCAAGGAAATGCTTGGCAAACCCAATAAAGCTTGCAAGCATTTTAGATTTTTGGTGGGGTCCACCGCTGATTCTTAATAAGCAGTTTGGGAGTTTCCTGTCAGCATGAAATTATGTCATGTCTTTTTCTGTTGCCATGAGCAGCTGCGGGTTGTCTCCATGTTCTCCAGTCAAATATTACGTCTGCTGAGGTGCATGAGCTTTCTCTGTGAACTTGCAGACAGACTAAGGAACGGTTGGCAGCAGGCAAGTTTCTTGGGTCATTCTCCACTGAATTAAGTAGTTGTAGTTGAACAAACTGGAAGCCTTGTTTTGTCTGTGAGGAGTTGAATATACTCACCCCTCACACAGCTGTAAAGACGTACACACTACAGATTAGATGTTAGGATTCTCTCCCAGGCTTTTATGTCACAGTTACTGAAGAAGTCCAGTTCCAAATTAGTTATGGTTAGAAAAATGTGTCATGTCAGTATATACTTTCTTTGGTCATTAATGTGGCACCCTTTGTGGTTCCTCCCTGTCCACAGCCTCAAATGCATTATAAATATGTATTCTTAACTACATGCATGTGACCATCAACAGGTTTGATTTAAAAGCATTATTGATATTGGCCTTCAGAACATTATTGGTTGAAACGTTTTGGCCCTGTTTTGAATTTCACATGATAACTCAGAAACCAAAACTGGATGACTGTCATCAGTGACCTCATTGACCATGGGGAAACAAATATGCTCACATTTACAGACTACTTAACTTTCATCAAATATCAAATTAGAGATATCAAAGGGGAAAATGCTGATGGAGGAAAGGAGGGGGTACGTTTTGTTTCAGATGATTCACTAATTGCGTCAAGGTTGTATCAGATGGTTGAATCAAGAAGAAAATGTTGACTTTTCTCATTCCAATTGATGTTTTGTAATCTGCACTGTCCATTCTACAGTATCTTGTTAATACAGGATTTATGGCTTTAATACCACCAGTTCTTTAACATTGACACAAAAAACTT
>KV751326.1:611700-661248 GCA_001698575.1 Mola mola
AGTTAATTTATTTTAGCTATATTTAAATAAAGAAAGAACATAACGCTGCAGCTGGGATATTTAATGTTGTTTATTAAGCCATAAGGCATGTGAAAACATTCACATCATACCAGTCCTTTGTGGGTAGGTTGTAATTAATCTTCGTTAATGGTGTAATTCATTGATTTACACTAAATAGTAACAAACAAATGTTGAGGCTTTCTGTAGCATCCACATGGATTTAATTTCATTGCTTGAAACATTGTATTATTGCAATTAGGATTTATCTAGAATGATTCACAGAGGATAGAAATCATTTTACAGCCATTCATTCTTGTAATTCTTTGATACTTTAGTGTGCCATTTTCATCTCCAGATGTTAAAATGCATGAAATTGCAGATAATACACAATTGTAGAAGTATTACAAGCATAACATTTCTGTTTGGCAGCCTTAACAAATGCTCGAATGGCACCATCATTTTGCAGCAGAAACACAGTAATTTATTCACTGTCTGTTTAGAATAATTTTGCTTGTTGAGATGAATATTGAGCTCAGAATGTGTCATTTTACAACGATAATTGGATAAACGTGTACTGGAGGATGAGTTTCATATAGTAAAGATTTATTGAACACTGCAATTCACAAAGCCTTTTACCCTGGGTTTTGATTTGTAATCTGAGCCAAACGGTAAAAATGTTAAAAACATCAAAATTGTTTCTGTTTCAGACGAAAGCAAAGTTTTTCATATGAAATAGTTATAACACTGTGATATTTTTGATAAAGGTCAAGTCTGTATTTGAGTAACTTCCTGTTTTTTCATCACTGATTTACTTACCCTTGCCCATAACAATAACTGCAGTTTTTAAGGCATGTTCTCGTACTATACAGCATGCCAGTATCTGTGTGCATTAAGTCTTTTTGTTCTCGGACAGCAGCAAAATCCAGCTTCTTTTCAGTTCTAAATAAAATGACAAACCAAATTAGTTGGAAATATGATTTGGTTGTGAGATCTTTGGGTGTAATGATTACTAAAGGCACCTTTAGAAAAGAAATTTGGCAAGGCAATGTATCCTTACAGTGGTATAATTGAGTTCTCATTATTCCTGAATTCATGTTTTACTTACTAAAAGTCCTATATTTTTTCACTCATTCACTTAAATGGTTTTTGTTCTTAAGCACATCTCAGACCCTTGGTTAATATAGAAAATAGCACCCATTTACAGTTTTCTTTGGTGCTGCCTATAAATTTTTATGTTTCCTTTTAATCTTGCGGCAATTTGAATTCAGCATTTACAAATTTTACAAGGTCCCCTATAACCATAGTGCCACAATCCAAAAAGGTCCAACAAACAGATTAGTGTGATCCTCAGCTGAAATGCTGAATTTTAACTTAATTTAATGTGTATTGTCCAATACCGCATTGTGGAGACAGGTATTGACATTAAAAAAGCTTTGGCACACTCTCCATTAAAATTCAGTACTTTGTTGACCGTTTGATGACTTGGAATTGGACCAGCTCCTATCCCACGCTTCCAAGGATGCTGGGGTGTGCTGGCCTGTTCAACACTGCTTGCACGTTTCATCAGGAAATGCACTTGGTCCACAGACCTCTGTGTTTCAGTATCCCACAGGGCACTGTCCGCCAGAATTTGTATCACCTTTACATATCAGTGGCACAGAATGCAATCCTCCCCTCTCGCTTAGGAGTAAGCACATATTGGCTGTAAGAGAGCTGCATCTTCCTTGCATCAACATTGTTTTCTAAACCAGCCTAAATATGTCAATCACAGCAGCTTTTTCTGCTGCTGACTGCAACTGTCTGCAGATAGGATGCATCAAATAGCACACAAAGCTATAAACAGCTCAACTGCTGCTCCACAAAATGGCGTGAGAGTCATTGCAGAGCCTTTATTATCCGTGTGATAACCCACATTAACAGATGAATTCTGATTCTGTCAGTTTGTTCTGGTTTAGAGCAGATCATGTTGTAGGAGATGTCTTCATTATATGTGGTAAAAATTTTAAAAGAATCCAAAGCCTCATTAAAAATTTACTTAGGCTGCAGTGGGAGGAAAAATAACAGTCGGACTAGCGATTTGAGAAAGCACAGATGAAATCTGCTCATTAAAAACACATTAAAGAAAGCTCTCAATTGATGATTAGTGCTGGCGAGACAAAAAACTGTTCTTAAGACCCCGCACCTCAGGACAGACATTATTTGTCTGATAGTTTTATGACATTTCCTCTCTTTTGTTTCTTACAGTCAATAAGCACAAACCATGGATTGAGACAACGTACCACGGGATTGTAACGGAAAACGATGACAAAGTGCTTCTGGACCCCCCTCTAATTGCACTGGATAAGGATGCTCCTCTACGTTATGCAGGTGAGAGAGGAGGTTTAATGCTGTGTTTTTTTTTTTTCCTCTAGTCCAGTCTCAAATGTAGCGTGACCATTAGGCTTTGAGATCAACATGTCATGGTTAGAATATGGAGGTCTCTCTCCTTCTTCAATATGTTTTTGATATTGATACCACTCTCTCAATTAAAACTATAAGATCATATGTGTTCATATAAATCAAATGTTAAGTGACTTAGTGAAGGAGGATGTGGTTCGATGGCATTCTGTGCATTAGATTTTTATGACTTGCCTGTCACATACTTATGTACAGCTGGCTGCCATATCCCCCGTATTGGCCCTTTTGATATTGAGATCAAAATACTCTTTTATGTTTTTGTTTTTTTCCTCAGTGTTGAGACACGATTAGTGGAGTTTATGCACCAGGGTAGCTTTAGCTCTGAGATGGGGTTTAATAATATCAGGGTTGACTTTGGTCAGGATTTAAAGCACCGCTGCACTGGAAATGATGTCCAACCATTTCACATCATTAGTTGTGCCCGTCCCTTCACACTCAGCATTCTGGACCCTCTTTATTTAAAGGTTTATTTAAGAACATTTTGAGGTGGTATTTTGCCATTATTGGAAAGGTGAGACAATTATAAGGGTGATATGCAACAAAGGCCCTGGAATTGAACTTGCTTTGTTGTGATTATATAGTGCAACAGCCATTCAGCTATTCAGCATTTTATCTCAGATTACTTCTCCTGATTTAGAAAGAGAGTCTATAATGTCCATGTGCTTTTAAGGGTTGAAGCCAAATATAATATTTTTTCTTAAAATTATCTGTCATTTGATTTTCCTCAAGAGCTGAAGGCCTGGCAGAGCAGTTTCATTGAAGCGAATGACTCCAGTGAGAGGCCCATGCTTCAAATGAGGGGCAGGGAAATGAAAAGAAGTTTTCTGCATGATGTTGGCCTCTTTTCACAGTAAATTAGCATTGAATGCAGGACTTGGTGCTCCAACTTATTTCAACTGGGGCTCCCTTTTTTGATGAGGCTTTGCAAATGGATTGCATGGTCCTGTGAACTAGCTCTCTTGAAACAGAGCAAGTGGTTCGGCCTCACGTGGAGGCAGGGGTGATCAGCTCTGACGTGCCAGCTTGCTTCTAGCCAATCCATTTGTGCCAACAAACACAGTTCACTGTAAAGCTGACCCACAAGCCAAAGAGGCCCATTTGGAGGCTCTCAAGTCAGATCAGTGTGATAAGGTGATTAATTATCATGGAGCTACTGTATAAGTTTGTGTGTCTGTTAAAGTGATGCACTGTGGGACTGTCTTTCATTGTGTCTTTGATGTATCTGCATGTCTGTATAGGGAGTTCTTTGGTTGGATTAGAGCTGATATAGTTGAAAGTAAAACCCTTAAAAATAAACTCAGTGAAAATATATGACTATATGTATTTACGCATCAGACCGGGGTTATTTGATTCATAGAGGAAACATAGACAATAAAAATATTATTTCTGCAACAAAGATCCTGCAAATATGTTCAAAATTTGCCAAGTAGCATTCTCAGATTATAATATATTTATTACCAGCAGGTAAATGATCACTAAAGGACAAGGCTGTAAAATCGATGTAAAATCAAGTAACAACTGTGGCCAACACAAGTCGAGGGCCTTTGTGACCACCGTATTCCTAAAGCCTGGGTTTGATCTGGTCATTACTGCTTTGGTGAACCCAGGGGCCCACTCCTCCCATTGCATGACTGGACCTGAACAGGAATCCTTAATTTGAAATACATTTCTAATTGTTTAATAGATAAAAACAAAAGGATGAGGTCTTTAAAACAAAAGTCAACCAGAAAAGAAATTCCTAATTATATTAGTTAGAACCCCTAATTTCTTTCTTTCTGTTTTCAGTCCCTGCACGTGATCAGAATGAATATGTGTGCACTGCTTTAAGAAATAAAATGAACTCATTGACTACAGAGTCCCTAAAAAGTTGCTAACATAAAATGATTGTAATTGTAATTTGATATTCTGTCGTTTTTTTCACATGTTGTTTCAACTTAAAGGATTTGCTGAGCCATTAATAAAACCGCAAACAGTTCAACACAGCCAGCATTTCACAAATGTTTAAATTCTTCCTGTCTTTCAACTGACAGAGCACTTTTGCTTATAAAAAACTTTTTAAAGTTTGGACTTCTGGTGGGGTGTTTTTGATCTTATAGTGAGAGTATGTTTCCTTCCTTGTCCTCTCTGTTATTTCTGGAACTCTAACTCTTCCTTTTAACTGATCCGAGTTTATCTTTTCTCCCTTCCTTGTAGAGAGTTTTGAGGTGACCCTCACTGAAGAAGGTGATCATGGGCTCTTTCTTCTGCCTTGTGCATAGTTGTTACTATTAACCCACTAACGCAAAAACAGCATCCACACGTTTACACAGAAACTCCTGCCATGCTCTGTAATCTCCCCATTTGGTTTTCTCAGCGTTGTGTTTTTCTCACCCTGAATTTTTTTGGAATTCCAACAGCTGGATGAAAAATGTGATGTGGGGCTGACTGTACTTAGAAATATCTGTGCATGAGACATCCATTGCAGTTTGCAGACCCTAACAGTTTTTCAGCTGTCACCAGGGAAAAGAAAGCTGCTTTTAAACAGGAGTTTTCAGTCCCTTTGCTGCCGTTTTGCTCAATGCTGTCCTGCCAGTTTAAAATATTGGGCAATTTTTTGACACATTGAAGAGTTAAGTGCAATTCAAAATGGTGCAAGATTTAACAACCTCCTCATGGATACTGGAGCAGAAATTGCTATTTAATGAGCATTAATTCGAACGAAAATGTATACTTTTTTAAGGCATCATTTTTAATGCATGATACTGGGGCCTCTTGAACCTACCAGATCTATGCAGGTACACTTACTCATGTGGTCTTTTCTGACATTTAGATCTTCAACTTGAAAGCTGCTGAGATTGTTAATTAATGCAAACTCTCTCTGCTACAAAGTTTCTGTTTATGCATCTTTGCCTCTGTGGATCTGTTGAGCTAATTCTCCACCACTAATCTCCACCATTATCATGGCTGCAGTTGTCATTTGATGTGGATGTCAAGCAAGTTGATATTTCTAACCCCAGTTCTCATCCAGTACTTTATAAGTTTGAATACTGTTCGTTATGATTTTATTTGATTTGCAGTTATGTTGCAGTAGCTTGGCTGAGAGGCAAAATTACACAGGAAGACTTTCTTTAAACTTTAAAGAAAAGTTTTTTGAAAGTATTGTTTAGGAGGTTTTTTTTTTTTTTTTCTTTCAAAGACTGTTTTGCGTTTTTGGGTTTTGATGACTTAATTGGTGCTGGATCACCCTATCATAATCCTATAATGCTATATTGTAATAATTTTAAATATTATTTTATGTTAAATACTGTTTCTTTATGATAGAATGTAAACTTTATTTGTTACAGACACAAATGATCTTTACTAGAATTACGGTTTTCCATGTTGTTATTTTTTGGCCTTGGTTTCATGACATTAATTTACAATATCTGAAGTACTCCTGTGAAATGCCTTTCCACATCTTTTCAGTTTCTGCCTGCATGACTGGATGCAATGTTTTCAAGTGGCTTGGAAAAGACACTCCGTACCCTATGATACTAAATCTCCCACACCTTTTCCCAATCCCCATCCCCAGTACTCACCCATAAGGCAATGCTTTTGGCCTTCCACCACAGCCACCACCCACCCCAATATACTACAACTCCCTGGCACCCAAAAACTGAGGCTGATATTTTTTGTGTAAATTTATGTTTTTATTGTCGACATATTTTTTGCATTTGAGCAATAAAATATTGCACCGGTTTTGTTATCCTGAGCAAGCTCTCTTTTGGCTCTTGACATGTTGTTCAGGTGAGATTTGCGGCTTCAGGATCCACGGGCAGAATGTTCCCTTTGAGGCAGTGGTCCTGGACAAGTCCACTGGTGAAGGGGTTATCCGGGCTAAGGACAAGCTGGACTGCGAGCTGCAGAAGGAGCATACATTCACCATCCAAGCATATGACTGTGGAGAGGGTCCCGATGGCGCCAACATGAAGAAGTCACACAAGTGAGTCAGGCTCTGCCAGTTCTCTGCATGATCACATTCCTAATTGGGACAAGTAAGGTTAAGATGTGAATGCAATGACAAACCGCAGGACTATGTGATGTTAAATATATGATTTTTACCTGGTGTTCAAAAAGTAAATCCATGGTAACTAAAATCGATCCATATAATTGTCTAATCATCCATGAGTACACACCAGGACATGAGTAAAAAGGAGTTGTAAGAATAGCTTGTGTGAATGAAACATAGTAGTTACACAGTAACAATTCCTTATTATGTTTTAGGATGAGATGCTTCTTTTTTAACCGTTGAATTACAGTGATTAGTCAATGAACAGAAAATTAATATGCAGCCTTTTTGATTATTGATTCATTCTTAAGCAAAACATTTGCTGTTCCCAACTTGTCAAAGGTGAAAATCAAACTCATCAATACTAAAGTGTTTGGTCAATTGTTGTCTGGACAAATAATGCTTTTGTCAGTTGTTTTTTTTTTATTTTCGGGGTGGCTGTGTGTCACCACCACAAAAGATAAATGAATAAATGCGTAGCAGTAAAGCACAGTGTAATATGCATTTGCTTTTAATCAGCAGAATTTCACCTCTCAACCTTGCTCATCGATGCAGAGCTGATGATGCAACGTAACGGTCGTGAAATGAATGAGATACCTGTCGTTCACATGATTCACTTACTCCTGTTTTGCCGCTGTTTGTAATAAGTCAGTGTTAACATGAAACGGACAAATCAAAAAAACCGTAATTGTTCCAGACCAAGTGAACCATGAATATACTGTATATGCTTATTTATCACCACATTATCATTATCAAGGGTGACAAAAGGATATTCTGTCTCTGTCAGGGCCAATGTTCACATACAGGTGAACGACATCAATGAATATTCACCAGTGTTCAAGGAGAAGTCCTACAAAGCCACTGTTATCGAGGGAAAGAAGTATGACAGCATCTTGAAGGTGGAAGCAGTCGATGCTGACTGCTCATTCCAGTTTAGCCAAATCTGCAATTATGAGATCGTCACACCGGATGTGCCCTTCACTATTGACAAAGATGGTAGGGACCTCATCTCAGTGCCCATTGGTTAAAGAGCTACATGCCTAAGAGCCACATTTGTATTGACAAACATCACTTTTTCTCTTCATCTGTGTAAACGTTGTTGCAGCAAGATTACTTATTCAGAATTCATCGCGTCACCCACGATGGTCATTAATGCTACTCTCTGGGAGGATTTATCTTGTAAAAGAAAATTAGAGATCCAGAAATAAAGGTCTCAGATATCCAGCAGGTCTGATGAAGAGGGAATATGGACAGGTGATGATATGAGGGGAACAATAAATGGGTGGATAAATATTGTTGGCAAAATTGCTCAATTTTGAAAGCTAATTACATGGATCTGATATCGTTCAAACAAAATCCATAAATTTCGTTTTAATCACTGGCATACTAATCAGACTGTGTACTTTCGTAATGAAGTCTGAGCATCTCAAGGAAAATCAACTATTTTATCTTATGTTCCATGTGACAGAAATTCAATTTTGGACTAAAGAGTTCTGTATTGCATATTTTATTTTCAAATTAGGAGTGGACATGGCACTAATATTTCCCCCCTGCTTCACTCAGGCTTCATCAAAAACACAGAGAAGCTGAGTTATGGCAAAGAGCGCATGTATAAGCTGACTGTCACCGCCTATGACTGTGGCAAGAACCGTGCTTCTGAAGATGTTCTGGTCAAGATCAGCGTCAAGCCCACCTGCAAACCCAGTTGGCAAGGTATAAAATTTCTCTTACTCACTGTAGCATATCGACAATCACTGTTAAGGTGTGTCTCTTTGATGAGTAAAAGCGGTTCACCAACTCATAATCCACACAAGCATTGTTATTCACCTTTACCTTTCAAAGAACTGAAGTACTACTTGATGAGTAATTACTATTGATGGCCGTTGTATTCCCTGGGTGCATGCTATCTGCACTCTGCAGAACATCTTTTCATTCTTTACTCCATCTCTATTTGTCTTTCAGGCTTCAGTAAGAGGATTGAATATGAGCCAGGCACAGGTAGCCTGGCTCTTTTCCCCAGCATGCACTTGGAGACTTGTGATGAGCCCATCACCTCTATTCATGCTAATGTGGAACTGGAAACCACTCATATTGGGAAGGGCTGTGACCGTGACACCTATTCTGAGAAGTCTCTGCACAAGCTGTGCGGTGAGTAGTTATTTGGAGATGGTGATCCAAATGTCATTGGAATCAATTTTTTTTTTTTTTTTTTTTTTTTGCCAAGTCCAACTCCCCAGTTTAATTGCTGTTTTCCACACTCTATGTATATTAGGAGCTAGCTCAGGCACCGTGGAGCTTCTTCCTGCACCCAGTAACACCGCCAACTGGACAGTTGGACTGCCTACTGACAATGGGCATGACAGTGACCAGGTGTTTGAGTTTAATGGCACCCAAGCCATCAAAGTTCCTGATGGCTTTGTGAGCACCAACCTGAAAGAGCCCTTCACCATCTCTGTGTGGATGAGACATGGCCCCGGGGCCCATGAGAAGGAGACCATCCTCTGCAACTCTGACAAGACGGGTAACATTACTACAGAGGAGTAAAATTGTTTGAAAGCTGCTTAAAATAATGATTTTAGCTGCTCTTGGACTGGGTCAGTGCTCTGGAAATTGGTTTGCAGATAGTCAGCTAGCAATAAACTCAATAAAAGCATCTTTCAATTCAACCCATCATAATATGAGTCTTTTACAGAGACTATTCAAACGTGACAGGTACACCAAAGTTCATTTACATGCTTTTCTATTTGTTGAGTTGTTCTCATCAGTAATATATGTGAAACATGTTGATCTTTAATTGACCTTTACAGTACAGAGACTATATGTTTTCCATTTATAAGCCAAAAATAAGACCAGACTCTGAAAACGTCGCCATCTTGCATTGCCTTAAAATATCTAAAAAAAAACTGTATCTGTATGGCAACATCAGTAAGTGATATACTCACTTTATCGGCACATATGGTGTCTGAAAATATGCCACTAAGAAGAAGCTTCAGGGGATAATCAACAGGGGAGGTGAAATAGTTGGCAAAGATAAGGGAAAACACAGTCTTCTATATTTTCTTCTGCATCACTGCCTAATACATGCTGACCTTTCCATTTTTGTTACTAGTTATACATTTTGTGTCGACTGTAAAGCCTCTGCCACCGGCCGTGCGAGTCAGTTCATCAGCTTCTGTCTGACTGCTTATATAAGAAGGATTACATCAGAATGGCTGTGCAGCGGACAGGAAGCTCCCATACCCATGATCTCAGCACCATTCATGACCTCCCTGCAGCAGTTTCACACAACATAAGTGTCTCACATTAAGGCCATTTCTTCCACATTTTAGCCTCAAGTTACTAATATACACACATATACATACAAAAAAATAGTAGATATTACTTATTAAATACTGAAACATCCTCAAATGTTACCAGAGTGTCTTTATAGCGGATAGATATGTAACATTTGTGTACATTACATTTGGAGGAGGTAATGTCGGCTGTCTGGATGTTTTTCATTGTGTCATCGATTAGATGTGTTTTGATGTTTATATAAGTTGGTTATAATAGAAATATATTTTTAAAGGGATCATATCGGCATTAGTTAATATTCTCCATAATAGCAACTGCAATATTGGCTACTGGTATCAGCCAAAATTTCAATATCGGTGCCTCCCTGCTGTAAAGGGATGACACTGAACTTAATTTGATTTGAACTGTCTTTTCTAAGAACCAACAACTTGTTGAGATTACATGAACATTGACTTTTTGCGATTGGCTGTTTTTGAAGGCTTTTTCCAAGAAAATATGCTCATTCAGAAATGTTCATGTAACGTATGTTTCTAAATAAAAACAAAAATTGCCATGGATGAAGATGTTATAGGCTGATGACAAATCACAGTACTTCCCTATTTCTGATAACTTATTTATGGAACTATCATGCACATTGCTGCATGTTGTGGTTCATTAATAATATAGTGCCTTCTTCTTCGTGTCATCAGTTTTAATTGTAGTTCAGCAATAGAATTAAGCTACAGATATTTATTTTTGCGTCCCATAGCCTGAAAAGAAGATGGAGCAATTTCACAATGTATTTAAATGATTACTGATCATAGTAAATGTCTTCTTTTCAACCTGATATCTGGGATGTTGATAAGAAAATAATCACCACTTATCCACTTCATACTGAAATTTACATTGAAGTTCATACCCTGATATCATCTGTTCTGTTCTTTGCTGCAGAGATGAACAGACACCATTACTCGCTGTACGTCCACAACTGCAGGCTGATCCTTCTCCTCCGCCAGGATCCTTCAGAAGCTGAGAACTACAAACCAGCCGAGTTCCACTGGAAGCTCGACCAGGTCAGCTGCTTCTAATACTTTGTGCAGGCTTCGAGAATTTTATTTTATCAAGAGTATAATTATTTACAGGGCTAATATATACATTTCATAGTTCCAGTTTCAGCCTTTCATCCCTTCCCCTGCTTTCTTCACAGGTGTGTGACAAAGAGTGGCATCACTATGTGCTGAATGTAGAGTTCCCCACTGTATCTTTGTTTGTGGATGGAAATACATTTGAGCCCTTCCTGGTTACCGAGGACTATCCACTGCATGCCTCCAAGATTGAAACTCAGCTCACCATTGGTGCCTGCTGGCAAGGTAAACTCTTCAATACATGTTTTATTAAGTAATGCTGCACCATCATGTGACAAAATGTATTATTAAATGCATACAGGTAAATTGTAAAGGAAAATGCAAGTGTCTTGCACACTTTTTAAGAGTTTCTTGAAGGCTATCTGCTAGTTATTATATTTCTTGATGAGTTATGGCGTTAAAACTTTGGGTGCATGTTGTTTTATAAAGTCTTAAGATTCTTAAATAATGCACACTGACCTCCATATGTAGCATCTCTCCTGCAGAACCTCAACTTTCCTGCCTGTCTCTCCCCACTCTCTTGTTTCTGTCCTTTACAGAAAACTCAGGACATGACAATGACACTGAGTCAGTCTCTGAGCTCACTTCAGGTTGCTCAAGTCTTTCCCTTATTCTTCAGATATGTCCATGTGTCCACAGTGTCCCACCATGCTAACCGCATCCTCATACCATTCCAGCTAGAATGATTCACACATTCTAGAAAAAGAAAGATTTCTTTTTTTCATAACTTGTTTGGAGCATGTGGAATATGGTTAAGACTGTGATTTTTATGACCCCTGTTTTATGTTTTTGTGTTTACTTCATTTTCCATTTTGACGAGCTTCTCATTGCAGCAGCCAGGCAGTGAGTTTTCCACACAAGTAGAACTTAAATAGAAACATACTGTCATAACTAGTGAACTATGACTGTGCTCCAGCATTTTGGCTGTGTAACTTTGAGAACGTGACATTTGGGTCCAAAGCAATACCTCCTCCATATCGGATAACACTGCAGCAGACACACATTTTATGACTGTGTGACCTTGAAACGTGGAAGCCCAGGTTTATCTCTGACTGCAGCACGACACACTTGAGTTCACTATGGTTTTTGCAGGAAGATAAAACATGGTTATTTCACCTGTCATTAGGCAGGATTATTGAACTACTCAGCAAAACTTGATCGCTGAAATTATATTGATATATATTTTAAAGCTCCAAATTTTCGATAATCTTATGTATTTTAACCATTTTTATTCCTAAAGATGGTGTCTAAAGAGGATTTTATCACTATATTTTCTCCCTTCAATTTTTTTTTCTTTCTGTTGATGCCATGTACACATACTAATTTGCATGAATGCCATTCACATCAGCTTTGCACAATGAGATGGCATGCTTGAATCTCCAGGCCTGCATAAGTGAAGTCATTGGAATGTACATCTGAGTAACTAGCGTTTTTTATGTTTGTACCTGGTTTTCTTCTCCTCATATGTATCCTGACATTTACCAGGCGGAAATGCTCGAATGGCTCAGTTTTTCCGGGGGAACCTAGCAGGGCTGATGATCCGTTCTGGCAAGCTGGAGAACAAGAAGGTGATTGACTGTTTGTACACCTGCAAGGAAGGACTGGATGTGCAGCTGCCCGAGGAGGTAGCTTCAGCTGTCAAGGTGAGGAGGGCAAAAAGTTCAGGTCCACACTGAAGCGCTTTTGGAAAAAAGCATTGTATGAAGAAACAAATGTTTACCTTGATTTCTCCTCTCAGGTGGAGTTCAACCCCAGCCAATCCTCTCTGACTGTGGAGGGTGACGACATTGATGCCTTCGACAAGGTCATGCAGCATATCTCTTACTTGAACTCCCGTCAGTTCCCAACCCCTGGCATCAGGCACCTTCGCATCTCCACCACTGTCAAGTAAGCAGCAGAGGTCGAAAAGACTTTTCCAGCTGTTAATTTTCCACTTGGTTTTCCATCGTGTCACCTTATCTGTCAGTTTGCAGCAGCCCAACATTTTTGATACAAACCTGATTGACCATCAGGTCAACATAGTAGACATTTTGTGAGGGTTTGCCTTTTTATTTAAATTTTAAGAAGGGTTTGTGAAGGTAAAATAAAGGTCAGTAGTTTTCCTTCCTTCATTTCCATAACAGTGAAGATAAACATGAAAGATTGTTGGAGAGTTGGAAAATTACAGAATTAGAAAGAGTCGAAGGTTGTGAATTTTAGTACTGTTTGATGTTGAATTTTTAATAACGACAATGCATTCCTAGAACGAAATTTCAATGATAACACAACATCACATTTGCAGATGATGTTCAGAATCATTTTAGTACAACTGCAGACCGACTCTATGATCAGTTCCTTTTACCTTCACTTTTAACCTGTGAAAAAAATGTATGTGGAATTACAGCCACAGTGAAAACATTTTTTCCTTTATATCTGTTTACAAATACAAAACAAGATTATGTTCCTGTTTTTTGATGGTTATTTCCTTTATTAAAATGGCATTTTTGTATTTTACTGCTTTGGTTATATGACTAATTCAACCAGGTGTAACAATTGAAAGTACAAACAATTACCCCTGAAATTTTTTTCCTCAATCTTTTCTATCTGACTGATTTTCCTACTTCAGTTTTTAAATATACTTAATTGGTAACTGCCTACAGTGCAAATTTAAGTGTTTGCACCTGAATTCCTTGTGCTCCTTTCATACAGTTGTTAGTCAAGTTAAGTTAAATTACTTTAATTTGTTATGAAATATAGGGAGAATTAGCATCACAAAAAGATAAGATTTAGATTCCCAGTTGTTCAAACTAAGATATGCCCCCAGGTGCTTCAACGAGGAATCCTGCGTCTCGGTGCCAGATGCTGAAGGTTATGTGATGGTGCTGCAGCCAGAAGAGCCCAAGATCAGCCTCAGTGGCATTGATCACTTTGCCCGCAGCGCGGCTGAATTTGAGAGTCAGGAAGGTGTGACATTGTTCCCCGAGCTACGCATTGTGAGCACAATCACCCGTGAAGTGGAGACCGACACAGAGTCTGAAGTGGCAGAGGGAACTGATGATGACCCCACGGGTAAGCGAAATGCATATATGATCCTTTTTTTAACCTCAGGTAATGTCTCAATGTTGCTGGTAATCTCAGGTTAGTGCTTCCTGTTGCTGACGCGCCACCATTTGCCTCAGACACTGAGTAAGTGTGCAGGCACAGAAAATGTACGGTTAATAGCTGTGTACGTGTACAGTATCTGGTGGCAGTGAGGATTATGTCTGGAGGCAGCCTGGGCTGGACAGAGAGGGAGGGAGATAAGTTGTTTACTACTTTATGGGGGGAGCTGTCAGTGACTGTGAACTGTGCCATCTGTTAAGCTTGTCTATGGGCTGACACAAGGAGAGATTATAGACGTCCAATGAGGTTGACACAGATACAGGAACATTTGATATCCTGTGGTGAACAGCAAACCATATGCGAGAAAAGAGCTTAGAGAAATCTGCTGCTATTACCTGCAGTACCACGCCACACCTGGTACAAGCAACAAATGAGATGTCACTGGCAATGACTAAGAATCACTTAATAAGAGCTTCCACAGAGTCCAAAGATACAAAATGTGTATACGTGACATATTAATTTGCTTTATATGCAAACTGGAGAACAGAGTTACTGAGCTGGGCCATGAAAATTAAGTCATATTAAAATCTTGAGAGCTCTTGAGCTGTTTTTCCAAGAAAATATGTTATTAAATATAGACTTCCATTGACAAAATAACACCATACCTATTTTCAACACTTTACTTTTTAACATGTTCGTTGTTAACAACTCTGTGTTTAACCTGCAGTGGGTCTTGATTAAGGATGAGTGATGATGACACTGCACTCCTGGCAGAGTAACATTTCTAATGTTACTTGCCCAACATTTCTTATGCTTAAACTTGGTGGTCTAATGTGGTCTAATCTGGGATGCTTGTGCTTGACACTTGGAGTTTTATGCTACATTAGCCGCTTTTAGCATTATACATCCAAATCTATTAATTATTAATTATGTATTAATGTGTGGTAGTTGTGCAGTATTGTGGATAACGTAGATACAATTTTTTTGTAAGGAAGTACGATGCATGAAATAACCCAGACATTATCTTTGGATCCACTCCATTGATTTTGACATTTAAAGAAACAGTCCACAATGAGTTTGTTAAATTTACAACACGAAATATGAAAACAAAATATCTGAGCTTACAATTCTAGTGTATAAACATAAAGTTCAAGAGAGGGCTGCAATTCTTCGTTCTAAATCTTTGTCTCCATTGTTCCTCCAGTCCAGGAGACAGTGGTTTCAGAAGAGATCATGCACAACCTGGACACATGTGAGGTGACTGTAGTGGGAAACGAGCTTGACGGGGAGCATGAGAGCCTAGAGCTGGAGATGTTCCAGCTGCAGCAGCATGGCCTGGAGATGAGTTCCTCCAACCTGGGTCTCATCATCACTGGTACAGACCACAGAGCTGTTACAAGCAGCACACAGCTTTTTGAAATTTGAAACACTTAAATCCTTACAGAAAGATATCTTGTCTTATATTATGTACATGTGATTTTAAAGTCAGCTCTAACGTGGAAGTCCTTTCTGACACTTCCTTGTCATTTGCAAACGGACGTGTTTCTCACACAAGCTTCTCTCTGGATGTTCCAGGTGTCAACACCATGGCCAACTATGAGCAGGTCCTGCATCTTATCCGTTACAAGAACTGGCACACAGAGACTCTCTTCGACAGGAAATTCAAACTGGTCTGCTCTGAACTCAACGGTCGCTACATCAGCAACGACTTCAAGGTCGAGGTATGACTGAGCCCTTTTCACTTAACGTCACATATAAGTGATGCATTCACAGCAGAGGAATGTTATTGAAGCATTAGTAATGCAACTACTGTAATACATCAGCCACATTTTGTGACCATACAAATGCCTGTTTTTATTTTTTACTGTCTCTAGGTGAATGTAATCCACACAGCCAATCCTGTGGAGCATGCCAACAATGCCATGGTGCAGCCCAACTTCATTAACCCCGTGCACCATGCATCTGTGGATTTGTCTGGTCACAACCTGGCCAACGCTCACCAAGCCTCAGGTACTGCAACACGGACATCTGATGCATGCAAACATGATGGTTTAAACATAATGAAAAAAGAACATGTTTTCTTTGTTTTCATCAGCCAACCAAGCCTGGTGTATCTCTGACCATTGTAGTTTATAGATATGTAGAGATCATTTAAAAATGTCAGGCATCATGACATACTTTGTTTTATCAATTTATCAATAAATGCCTGCCTTTAATTATTTCATTTAAAAGTTCAAATTAATACACAACATTGAAATCAGACCAGAAATCTGCTTGTTGAGAAATCTAATTGTTGTTACTGTGGAATAAATGTTTGGTCTCTGCACTGCTAGGGATGTATTACAGGCTATTAAACTCTAAATGGGCATATATGAAACACTGGTTGTTTGCCCATTACATTTTATTATTTTTTTTTTTTTTTAATGACACATGTTTAGGGATTACATTTGAGTGCTGTGTGTGACATCTGTACAGGCGGTGGTCTGAGCACAACCTTTTATTTTCTCAGTAATCCTCTGTGCTGTCAGGCTCAATAAGCCTACCACTGCACAAGAGAGGCACTTTGCTGCTAATATGGGGTAAATTGGAACAGGTTAGGGGGAGGCAGGCCTGTCTTAAAGAAAGACAGGCACTTACAACTGCTTGAAGCATGCATCCACGGGTTACTATGAATTCACAGTGGAAGAAGCATCTTCTACATAAAGCTGTAGCAGGGTTTTTGTGTGTGAATGTGCCTGTGTACAGATGAAAACCTAACCAGCCATTTTGTGACTGTTTGCTTCATCGCAGTTGTTCCCAGCGCCGCCACCATTGTCATTGTGGTGTGTGTTAGCTTCCTGGTCTTTATGATAATCCTGGGTGTGTTCCGCATCCGAGCGGCACACCAGCGCACCATGAGAGACCAGGAGAGCGGCAAGGAGAACGAGATGGACTGGGATGACTCGGCCCTCACCATCACTGTCAACCCCATGGAGGTACAAACACAGGATGTATGAAAATTTGTGATTTTTTTTTTTTTTTTAAGCTGGTGCTCTCAAACAGGATTTCTTTTGTCAAAATGTGGTTGTGTTGCAGTCTAGACAGATTTTCACCTGCTAAATCTCTCTGGATGATACTGTGACAGTGGCCTAGTTTCATCTGAGCACTAATGATTGGTAGCCCTCTAAGAATTGTCAGTGTTACATCGCTAATTTGAATTACATAATTTTACATCAGCATCATATTTAGTGACACTACTTGTTCAGGTACAGAGCATTTTTAGCATCTTAGTTTTAGGGGGGAGGGGTTTACATCCTGATCATCACAAACTAGTCAGGTTATTTAAAGCTGCAGTAAGTAACTTTTAGAGAAATAGCTTTTTTTCACATTTGCTAAAACGATCAGTATTTCCTGATAGCAAAATATGAGACAGATCTCTAATCTCAGTCTCGTGCACAGCAGCCTTCTCTGCAGTGGGGGGGCCTGGAGGCAGAGCTAGAGTGCAGCTTGCTTAAGTTTTCAGCTCAAATCGCCTCTCTTCTCAGTCTAACCCACTGATGCTTTAACATGAGTATGCTGTTTGCAGTTCACCTTTATCTTGTTGCACGATTATGTAATATGAAGGGATGTAACAATTCACTAAATTCATAATTAAGATTTTTCTTTGGTTGTGAATTTTTTTTTAAATGAGATTTGAGACAAATTATGAAAAACTGTCAATTTATTATTTTCTCAGACCAAAAGGACAAAATAAAATAATTTGTTATCTTTTGTTGATAAAATTTAAGAATCCCTTTTCAAATGTGAGGTAGGTAGATTATAAACTTTACAAAGTGCATTACAATGCATATTTACTTTTGTTTGTAAATGAGAAAATAAAAACACCTTTAGTTCTTCAGGGATTTAAGACTGATAAGATCAAAACATCATGAGAGGGTTGCACTGGGGGAAATTAGCAGTACAGGTAAAGATGTTGCAATTTTTATTCCATAAAGCATGAGTAGAAGCAAAGAAGAGCATTTAGATCTTTAAAGTATTTGATGAAGGAATTTAAGATGTGTGCAGAACTTAAAACAAAGAATTTATCGATTTTAAAAATTGATGAAGCTGTAATCCGTGCAGGAGTGGTTCAGTATCAGAAAGTGACTCTTCACAAACAACCCCGCCCTCTCTTAATGCAGACGTACGAGGACCAGCACAGCAGCGAAGAGGAGGAGGAAGAGGAGGAGGAGAGCGAGGATGGGGAGGAGGAAGATGACATCACGAGTGCTGAGTCAGAGAGCAGCGAGGATGAGGAGGGCGGGGAGCCAGAGGACCAGCAGGGCGCCAGCAGACAGCAACAGCTGGAGTGGGATGACTCCACCCTCACCTACTAGAACAGCAAACACACACACACACAAACACACACCACTGACTCACGGTCACTGCTACGCACACACACACACACACTCCCACCCACTAAAGTTTCATGTCCAAGGAGCCATGTTGTAAAGAAACAAAAAAATAGAAAAAAGAAAACTTCCCTTCAGCATATATATGGTCAAGGTTTTCCTGTTGTTATCTTAAGTGGTGGTACTCAGTGTAGTGTAGTCATCACCGGATTGCTGATTTTTACTGTTTATTTTTTTATTTATTATATTTGAATTCCCAGGAAAACTTGGCCTACATTTTATTTTGAACTGTGTGAGGAAGCCAACTCTGCACTTTGTATTTCCTCTCAGACGTAAGGCTTTCAATCATCATCATTTCCTCCCCGATGTATATTCATTGCGTATTGCTTGTAGATTCGTTTTCCGCTGACCTCATTTACAGCTTTGACTTGAGTTTTCTTGACTTGCAGTCCACAGTGAAACAAAATGACGCTTTTAACAAGTAGACCACGTTTTCTTTTTTGTTTTTGTTCTTCTTTTAGTGCATGCGGATATTTGAGAAGACAAATATGTAGAGAAATACTTTGATTTTTAAAGATTTTGTAAATATAAAGAAACCGTGTAATTAGTCGATGTGTTAGTGAAGGCCCTCCTCGGGGTCCAATATCTAAAACGACGCATTATGTAATGTAGAATATTTGTGTCACAGAGGCTGTAGCATGTTGCTAAATTTCCGCAAACGCTGTTCCACCATGCTTGTAAAAAGATATCTGCTTCGTGATGAGGAACCCAGGACTGTTAAGCGAAGGTTTCCTGGACAAGGTGGTGTCAATTTTGTCCTTTTTTTCTTTCCTGAAGGCAGGAATAGTCGATGGCTTCAGTTTCATACACGCTTTGCTTTGCTTGCACAGGTGGCACTCGAGGCGTCAGTGTATTCCATTCCCAGCAGATCTCACTGTTGTACAGGAGGGATTTACTTTTTGTTCAGGTTCAAGTTGACATTTTGTGTGGAACGGTACAAAACGCCAGGCCAACAAGTACTGTAGAGCAGTCGATCTGGAAATATGGGTACTATCATTTCTGCCAGTGAATTTGGACAAGTAGAGACTTCCTCAGCAGCTTTAAAAAGCCTTTTGTCTGTATACCCCAGTTCTTTCTGTGCTGACAGAAGTAAGAAGGAAGAAATCCTTCCAACGTTTCAAAAAGCATATTTATGACAGTTGGAGAAGCGTGGTTTAATAGTGCGTTTGCTGGCTTGTTTTGGGGGAGAGACGTGAAATTAAAGTACTTCCCAGTACTGCTTTGTCTCAAGTTTATTTACAGCAACACAGCTATTTACCTTGAAATAATGACACACATTGGATGCATTTTTAAACTGGTTTCCGATTGCAGAGTAAGCACAGTTTTCAGGTATGACTATAGTTTATCACAAGAAAACACTTAAAAAACAATCTTGTTTAAATCTTAAAATGAAGTATTTTTTGCAGTAGACCACTAGATTTTATTGTACATGGAACTCTAGAGATGTTCTAAGATGTTTGTTTACATATGGTAAACTTATTTTCATCCTGGTAGTAGTATCAAGCTTATAAACTTGATTGGGAAAATGTGTCCGACCTCTATCTCCTCTCAGACACTGTTGTCATTGTATATATCCTTCACAAAACCAGACACAGACTTACCTTCACACTTAACTGTGTAATGTGTGTCTCATGTTTTATGGCTACCAAGTCAGATGGTTACATTTCCCAAACTTGGATTAATTAAAGCAAATAACAGAGTGTTTCGGGAATTAGGAATGTTGAAGTTGTCTCATATTTTGCATGCAAGTCTATTTCCAGAGACCAAAATTAGTTTAAAAAACACACTCAAGGCTGATTTTGGAGACAGTTTCCAGGCTACTTTCCAGTTGCACAGTTGTGTCTCTTAGGTGTTTTTTTTTCTGGCCTGTGGTGCAAATGTAGTGAACTGTCTCTTCTCCATGATGGACTTGGACTATAAACTAAAAAAGGGCGCCAGGTCTGAGCTGACTGAGATGGGAGTGCCTTTTTCCGATCATAGCCCCATTTAGCAGGTCTAACAAGAACATTCATCCGTGCTCTTTTTATTTGTGGAAATCTTGTTTTTTAATTGTTCAATGCTAGTTTTGCTGGCGATTCTGTTGTCTTTTAGTTTGATGTCATATTCCACCGCTAGTTTTATTAAAAGCAAAATTTTACATAGGTGTCACGTGTCCATGTTGATGTGTAGAGGAAGTAGATCCATATTGTATCTTCTATTGATAAGTGTACTAATCATTGACAGAATCCACCTTTAAAGAGATGTACAGTACATAATGAAATTGCTTTAACAGCATAAATGGGTATACTGTTGATTGACCTATGTGTATAGTGGAAGGTAATTTTGAACAGTGTCCTATTGCCTGAGTTGTTGAGAAAGGGTTTTGAGGGCAGCATGAAAATCACAAAAACACAAGTTATAAGCTTGCTTACTCTGAAATTCTGAGTAAATGTCCACATTTCATGAACACGTTAAAAGTACAATTGGAAGGGTCACTGATTCGTGCACCCTGACTCTACCATCTCCATTTTTCTGGGTTTAAAGCTTTTTGATGAGCCCCTGAGTGAAGTGGAAGATGGTTGACTGGAAAGTCACTGCCAACATGACAGACCAACATGCTGCCATACTGTAAAAACACTTATTAACAAGATTTATTATGAGGGGTTTACTTTGCATGAACCACAAAATCTGCATATGTTCAACGTGGGGTTGCGAGACTGGAGTGAGAAAGGAGACATGATACACTACTGAATCTCGGATTGTCTGTTTCACACGTCCAGATATATATTTTTTCTTTTAAACTAATTGTTCAAAACAGAAGGTGATGGTGTTTTCAGAAAAGTCGAATGCTTCCTTTGTTTGTTGGAGCTGCTCTCACTTTTCTACCAGTTGAAAGGCAAATTGAAGTGAAGTTGATGCTTGCTCATAAACAAAATAAAGGATGATGAGATGGGGTGTAACGTTTGTCTGCTCTTCTCATTCTTCATTCATCATACTTAATCAGTGGTGCAGATGCAGTGCTTGTGGTACACGCCCTGAGGAGCACTGCTGCTAAAGCTTCAGCATTAGTGTCCTCTGCTGGTGGAAAAAAAAAAAATGAAAGCCTTATGTTTAAAAAGTTTTGCAATAGTTTCAAGTAAATCAAATGAAATAAATCCATAAAAACAGTATATATATATTTTTTTTTTTACTAACAATTGAAGAAAACATTGCAAGAGAACATTTCCAAGCTGATTATAGTTAATAATAGATACTGCAAACATTGAGAAATTAAGTTTAACCTTCCCAAACTAAATGAAATTAAAAGCAATATTGATTACTGCAACTCTGTAACTGAAGTTCTTATCTTGAATTGAACATCTCTGAAATGCTTCATGATTAATGGGTATGGACAAAATAATGGAATTAACACAAATATCCACTATCTCACATGGTTTAGTCAGCATGTACTTTCAAATTATATGGTGATGTTCCAGTTGTTTTAGAGGCACATGAGGCTAAAATGTACATATTCTGCTCTTAAATCAGTTCACTGAAGCAGCTTGATGACTGAACAAATGTTGGAAGTTCCAAAGACAGAATCACTCAGACCACTCAGGATCAGAATGCCCTCCACAATGTTCCAGATATGGGCGAAGGAAGCAAATAAATATGGGTTGGTGCTCAATTACCACGTATCACACTCTCTAGCGCCACCTGGGCAGCCGGTCTGAAACATCTATACCTCTAGCAATCAGATACTTCATGCCACACACACAAAAAAAAAGTCATTTGAAAGCTGAGACTCCACTTATTCCAACACTGTGACTAAAACTAATACACAGCCAAAACAAAGCAGATATAATACAGACTTCAAACACCATTGACGTTTTATGATCACTGGTCATTTTGAGGGTACATCGACTGACGAGAGATTACTGGGTTAGCGAGCTATGTGGAGTCTAATGCCAGAGTTTTTGGTTTGTTTTCAGAGTGAACACAGATGTGCTGACTGATGCCCATAATTCCACAGATCTCAACCCACTGGGTTTTTGATCACATTCCAGGCAAACTGCTCAGACTCATTCAATCGTGTTTTTCCACCGACATTGCTCATTTCGTATTGTTATTCATCAATAACAGATTAGCTGTAGGTAAATGCAGGAAAGGCAGAGGGCCTAATGAATAAGCCTCACAATAGTGCTTTTTTTTCATCTCTTCACAGCTGTGATTTAATACTGTTCCTCTTTGTTATTTAAAAAAAAAAAAATAAATAAAATAGGTTTGCATACAATGAATGAACTCTGCATACAGACTGATTTACTAGCGTTACTGCCTTTGTAGTGTAATTTTAGTTACTCCTTCCTCGGCTATTTCTATTATTTTGTCCAAATCCCTGTACACAGCATAGTTTACTTAAAATAAAACTACGGCTTGGAAATGTGCAGCAGTCTCACATGAAACAAACATCTCTTAACGACCGTGACAAATTCTCAGGTTTTAAAACGGACAAAGTGACACAATAAAAACTACAGCACAAGTCACAAATTCTTCTGAACTGCTCCGACTATCCTCTACATTCATGTAAGTCTTTACATTTAACAAATCACATGCTCGTACCTATAATACAATTTACAACCATTTGGACAAATATAAGACATTTATAAAAGTCGAGAACTATAAAAGCAATATTGTTAAAAAGCGTCTGCAACAACTCCTTGAAGTATACTGATTATTTACAAGTTCAGTGGACACTTGGCACATTTTTCTTGATAAAATGGACATTTTGTAGAGTGACTATGCCTTGGTTTTTGCCCCAAAGCTGGCTAAAGCCATTATTTTATCCTCGGAGCCTGAAAGAGAAGAAAAAATCAATAAGAACAGCCATCCAATAAATTGTTTGGTCAAACACTTGAGTGAAACTTAGTTCTCACCTAAAGATGGGGTCACTTTTTCAAACTGGCTGAGCGTAGCAGTGGCATTTTCTGTGAGAAAGATCTCATCCTCCGCTGTGAGCTGCCGCAACATCCGCAAACACAAAAGGTTCATCGTCAACTCAAGCCTTGATTGGACAGTTACAGCTAAGTCCATAAGTATTTGGACAGTGAAACAATTTGTTATTTTGCCTCTGAACACCGCAACCATGGGTTTGAGAAAAAGCAATAAAGATGTGACTGAAGTTTAGACTCTCAGCTTTAATTCAACAGGTATCACAAGAGTTTTGCATTAACATGCTAGGAGTTATGGCTATTTTTACACAAAGTTGCCCATTTTCCACGGTCAAAAGTAAATGAACAAACTAACAATAATAAATCCAAATCCAAAAACAGGCGTCACTGCCCAACTTCTACTTCTGACCGTAACTGCAAAACAAGTTGAAAATACCATACTTCTGTAGCAAGTTCTCTGTCAGTCTTGTGACAGTTGTCAGCCTAGTTTTGACAGTTCATGTGGAGTCATGAGGAGCACAAGCCTCTGAATCATCCATGAACTGGTGGGTGGGGTGGGGGGGAATCACATCTCTGCTGTGAGTGATCCTCACCTTCTCTCCAAGTTTTCTCAAGGCTGTGAGGATTTCCATTTTCTGCTGCATATACACATCCCGCGACAGCTTCCCAACGATGACATCTCGGTCCATCTGTACACAACGTGACATAGTAATTGGCCAAGAATCACGGATACTAATACACACAATATAATAGTAATGAACACAATCGGATCCTTGATCTTGGCATGTAAACCTCAGCTAGCCTGGTTCTCAGCTGTCCCGGCTGCTTCTTAGCAAAAAGTCGGATCACCTCTGGGGTTTTGAATGCCTGACTGATGGCAGCCTGGATCGCCTGATGATCACAGTAACATTGGAGAGCCACTTTCAACATTTAACAAGTCACTCTTTGCATTGGATTATTTCATTCAACGCATTCACTGAGCAATAAAATCTTTAATAAAACAGCAGTTCCAGATTATGTATTCAGAGGTCATACCAGCTGCATTCCGCTGAGTTCATCCACAAGTGTCATGTCTCCTGTCATGATCTTCTTCAGGGAGTCATTGAACTCACTCAGCTGTTCCAAGGTTTCCTTCTTCGTCTCCTCGTACTCTTCCTCGTCTAGTTCTTCTCTGGAATAAACAAAGAAAGTAAAATACACTAGCAGGGGAGCAGGGAAATGTATTCATTCAATAAAGATGAAATTCTCTACAGTGCACCTGCATTCCTCCAAATCCTGCAGCTGCTGCATCAGTCTGTCAAGTTGCTCTTCCATGTTTTGCTTTAACTTCCCAGTCTCTGATTTCCCACGTGAAGCCATTCTTTGTTTAAAGCAAAACGCGTTCCCAACCTGCGGAGAACGCAAAATATATTTAAACTTTTAATTTATATTGGGCATTTGGAATCAAGTATGCCATGTTTCTCTCTTTACCTTTATTTATTCAGGGTTTGTTGTCCTTGTTTCCCAGCTGCAGCTTTATTGCTGCCTAAAAACATTGAGATAAATGAATAACCTGGCCAAATTCTTACAATTATGACGTTACACTTTACTTGGAATAAAGCTGATTCTGACCCCTTTAACGTCGAGCTAGCCTAGCTTGTTATTTAACTTGCATCCGAAAGGCTTTGTTGGATGGCGTTAGCATCCGAATAAACTGTTCAGCACCTAGCAAGACAGCAGCTTTATCGACAAGCTATTGATTACAGTACTTGCTGGAGGCTTACATCGCATTAACCATCAAGTTGTAACGTTAGCTGGATAGCTAGCCACCATGCTAAAGAAAAACAACTCACCGGAATTCGGCAGGTGTAAATTGCTCGTGCAATGAAAGTTAAATATTTGCACCAGTTTGATGAATGTACATTCAAATGAACTGAACTGATGCTGAAATTTTCCGAAAAACACAACTTTAAAGTACGGCTAGGAAGAAGTCTGAGTTTATCAGGCATTTGTTGACGCGTGTAGATTTGCGATCTTGAACGTAGCACGAAACTGTGGGTGCGGCCCTCTACTTCCGTGCCGAGTCTGTCCAATCAGATTTTCTCGATTCGACGTTACGTCAGCGCCATTTACGGTTTGGAATGGGAAACCGGTGAAACACTCTGGAGCAGCTGGTTGTTTTCTGGTAGTCAAATAAGTATGTACATCCACTAAACTCGTCATTTTACCACACAATGTGCTCATGGAACTTAACTTGAGCTCAAGCAGCGTCTAAAACGTAACGTTCACCTTAGTTTTAAAACGCCAGTTGCGTGGTTACGTGCTAGCCTTAGCTCCGGTTTGTGCTTTATGGCCGCAGTGACCTTGAATTAAACACAGTTTTGATTTTCTATACGTTCGTAACTCACGTGACACAATCATTTTTCTCTACAAAGGCAAGGGAGAGGTGGGTTTCTGACATGTGAGCGTCTAGAACCATGAAGTAACTACTGTCTTATTGTGCTCCTCACCAACTCCGCTGCTGTAGGTTATCCCCGAGCATGAAAAATGGAGGGTCAAAATATGACCAAAGTGGTCCTGCTGGCCTGCGGGTCCTTCAACCCCATCACCAACATGCACCTGAGAATGTTTGAACTGGCTCGGGATCACCTGGAGGACACAGGTTGAGTGAAATGAGGATAAGCCCTTTTCCTACTCTTTGTAAAGAAGAAAGTTATTCCTTCTGTGTCTAAATGCCCGTTATGCTGGCTGGCATGTAGTGCAGGAACGACTGCATATTACATTATCGGACAAATTGATCATGTGTTGATCATCTTGTTAATGCTTAATCTTTACAGTAACCACAGCTGCAACGTATGGTTATATAAAGTATAGGAAAATGGACACACGCAAGTTCCTCAAAATCATACACAAAGCTTTACATAGTTATATTTCTCTAGATTCCTGCAGAGGAAAGAAAATCGTTTCACCTGTAACTGGAGTGGATATGAAAACTGCTGTGGAAAAATTTATTTTTTTCCTAATTTAAGAAAAACATTCATGTATTCTACATTTCTGACTTGCAGAGTGAAAAAGTGAAACATTTTGCATCCTGTTTTCTTATAATGTTGGTAATTATGGTTTATACAGTCACAGTAAAACATTCTAATATTTAGAGATGTGTTTTATTTTAGCTGTAGGCCATAGTTTTCTATTCTAAAATACCAAAAAAATGCTTGATAAATTTACTTTACATGTATTTAGTCCAGAATATTGTAACGTTCACTTTCTTAAATATATGATTTTTTTATGATGCGCTTATGATTTTAAAATATCAGTTTTGATCTGTTATGATAAACCGTTACCACGTCTAACCACTTCTAACACCACCACTTCTAATATTCTTCCTTTTAATGTCCCAGGCCAGTATCGGGTGGTGAGGGGCATCATCTCTCCAGTGGGAGATGGCTACAAGAAGAAGGGGCTAATTGAAGCCTGCCACCGTGTGGAGATGGCACGATTGGCCACAGAGAACTCAGACTGGATCTCCGTAGATTCCTGGGAGAGCTTGCAGCCCGAGTGGGTGGAGACAGCTAAAGTTGTTCGGTAAGTTGACAGTCTCATTAGTAGTAATTGTGCCTGTGCTACAGACAAGGCCCGAGTGTGTTTTGTCTTTACTCTCTGTTGTGGGTATAAGGAAGTCTGCCAAAATATCTGACGCCACCCAGAATACTTTTTACTGTTTTGTTATTGGTGTTTCCTTAGAGGTGCTTTTTCTTTATTTGTCTTTGACAATGATTTCAGGCCACCCCATTCATCAAATCTCATTAACATATACCCTGGAGGCAAACTCAATTGTACATTTTCTTGATAACAGTGACTGTTGACCAACTAATTTAAGACAGTTTTAGTGCAACTGATGTCGCATTGATATTAGCTGAGCTCCCTAGACAACGTGATCCTAACGGGGAACAGTTTTTTCTTTGTTCTTGTTTTTTTTTTTTGCATGATTTGAGATTGACAAAGTTCAGTGTTCTAGAAAATTGCACATTTGTATTTACAATGGTAGAGATGTGATAATATGGTTTTTAACCCATCCCCACACATGCTTTTAAAAGTTGTAGTTTAAATTCAAAGCTCAGACTTGATATGTTGCATTATTGTTCACTATCAATTCTAGTTTATTTTAAATTCAACATATTCTAGTATGTTAAAGGTAAACAAAAATCTTTCAAACATTTTCCTGTTTTAATTTTGATAATAATGGCCTATAGCTAAAAAAGCAAACACATCTCAAAATATTAGAATAGTTAACTTTATATAAAATGAATATAAATACATGAAATTTTTAACTTTTTCAATTAAATACAAAAAAATGAATATTATATCAATATTTTTTTTTTTTACATGTACTAGTAACCATCTTCAGTTAGAATTTTCTCTTTAAACACCACCTTTCTCAAAAAAAAAAAAAAGCCCAAATTGAAAAATGTTGACTCAACAATACTCAATATTTAAAGAAGTTTAATCAGTTTATGTTGAAAGTTACCTCAAAAAAACATGTGAATTGATTAAAAAACATCTAAAATTTTTTTGGTGCTAAAAAAGGAGCATATTTAGTGGGAAATCATAAGTAATCACAAAAATGTATTCATTTGTTTTTTAAAGAGGAAATATGATCTTTTGTTGCCATGTTAATCTTACCTGTGTCCTTCAGGCATCACTATGAGGAGCTGATTTCAACAGAGGAGAACAAAGATGATGTGGACACAGCCAAGTATGCAAAAAAGCAGCGAATAGACGAGAATTATTTTGAGAGTTCAGCTCATTCTAAAAGAAGAGGTGGGTCATGCACAAATATGTATGATTGTATTATTCTGTGAGCCAGCTCCTCCCTTTTTCAGTCTCTGACTCCTGATCCTGCTCCCACTATAGTCAAGATTTATTATATTTAGTCTAACTTAATAAGAAGAAACAATGGTTTAAAGAGGCAGTGTAGTGCTGTGTGGTGGGCGGCTACTTACAGTCAAGGCAGACACGGTGTGAGAAAGTACAAGATGAGCCTCGTGCATCCGTGACATGTACAGTGATCAGAGACGGCAAGTTTCCTGCCTGGTTTTGCAACATTGTGCACTCAATTTCAACTTTGCGTTGCATGTAGCTTCGCTGCACAAGATCATATGAGCACATATGTGTGCCTCAAGATTGCTATAAAATGTAAATATATCCTAGCTATTATTGACTCTTAATTGCAGTATGTTTTGAAAAGAGGGAGGCAAATTATTGAAAGGTTGCTGAACGTCTAGTACTTGAAGTGATTTCCAAGCAGGCTTTCTGCCTGCTGACAGTGAGCAATGACTTCCATCATAGCTAACGCAGTTTTATATTCTTCTCTGCTTTTACCTTTGATTTTTATTGTTGGTGTGATTGGCTCATTTTGTCTGCTCATTTGATTTCGTGGCCTTTGTTTAGCTTCTCTTCAAAGCACTTTGCAAGTGTGTTCAGGCACAGATAAGATTTTTTAGGTAAACTCTGTTCTCTCTTCGTGCTCAGATGGCCCACGGCTAATGTTGCTGTGTGGGGCTGATGTCCTGGAATCCTTTGAGATTCCCAATATGTGGAAGCAAGAAGATATCGTGGAGATTGTGGGCCGCTATGGTTTGGTTTGCATCACCCGCAGTGGCAACGACCCCCACAAGCTCATACACCAGTCAGACTTGCTTTGGAATTACCGCAAGACCATCGAGGTGGTACAGGAGTGGGTGACCAACGATATTTCAGCCACACACCTGCGTCGGGCGCTGCGCCGCGGTCAGAGCGTCAGGTACCTGGTGCCTGACAGGGTGCTTCACTACATACAAGAGCAAGACTTCTACAGTGCTGAGAGTGAGAAGAAAAATGCAGATGTGGTTCTAGCACCTCTTCAGAGATACACAGCTGCCTCCTCAAGCTAAAAAGGTTTTCTGCTTCTGCTTCTGCTGCTCAGGTTTAATTTGAATTTAAAACAAGTGAGACACTTTTCACACTGTTTAGTTAAGCCTCCACAAGTGCCCACTATGTAGAACAGCATTTAAAACTCTGTGTGTGTGTGTGTGTGTGTGTGTGTGTGTGTGTTTTAGATCTTACTGAATGGAGATTCGAAACAGTTTCACTTTGCTATTGAGCAAGTTGTTAGTGTAGAAACCAGTGACATAAATAAAGATGGATGACGCATCACCACTTACCCCCATGGTACAAAAATGAAGCTGAAATAATTGAGTGCTGCCATCTTCCCTTTGTGTTATCATTGGGAGCCAGAGTCTGATGCCGGTGACCTGGGCTGTGGAGCGATCAAGTTCCTGCCTGTATACTCAGCTGCTGAGCAATCATGACGTTTTTATGATCAAAATATCAAATAATGAATTGAAACCGAATGGATCAGAAAAACGATCGCTTGAACATCCATCTGTGTGAAAAGAACAGGCTTGTAACGATTCATCGATCTGGACTGATACATCGATTGCCTGACCAACAATCTGAACAAAACGATAACACTACTGAACGCCTGTTTCACAGTTTCCACCCAGGTGTGTGTCTTCTGCTGGGAAACAGTGCGAGGGGCAAGCAGAACATGACAAGTTTAACATGAGTGAACGTTTACAGAAAACTTCTTTTTTGTCGATATTTTGTTAAAACATTCCTTCACATTTGTTAAAAAAGATTGTCACTTGAATGTCTCAAAACCTTCAACAATGAAATTGTCAAATCATATCAAGATTTTTAAGTTGAAATGTAACTGATTGTGTTAATTTGGTACACAATATGGTCTGATATGGATCGAGGGCACTTGAATCAAATTGACACATATTGGAAAATACCTGATCGTGTTCCAAAGAACAGATTTCATATCGTATCGTTTTCAACTGGGGATTTACATCCCTAAAACAAATTTTAAAAAACTTGGGAAAAATTTTATTTGAGATGTACAGTGGGGCAAAAAAGTATTTAGTCAGCCACTGATTGTGCAAGTTCTCCTACTTAGAAAGATGAGAGAGGTCTGTAATTTTCATCATAGGTACACTTCAACTATGAGAGACAAAATGAGAAAAAAAAATCCAGGAAATCACATTGTGGGATTTTTAAAGAATTTATTTGTAAATTATGGTGGAAAATAAGTATTTGGTCAATAACAAAAGTTCAACTCAATACTTTGTAACATAACCTCTGTTGGCAATGACAGAGGTCAAACGTTTCCTGTAAGTCTTCACCAGGTTTGCACACACCGTAGCTGGTATTGTGGCCCATTCCTCCATGCAGATCTCCTCTAGAGCAGTGATGTTTTGGGGCTGTCGCTGGGCAACACGGACTTTCAACTCCCTCCACAAATTTTCTATGGGGTTGAGGTCTGGAGACTGGCTAGGCCACTCCAGGACCTTGAAATGCTTTTTACGGAGCCACTCCTTCGTTGCCCGAGCAGTGTGTTTGGGATCATTGTCATGTCCTGTCCCCTTTGCAGAAAAACAGCCCCAAAGCATGATGTTTCCACCCCCATGCTTCACAGTAGGTATGGTGTTCTTGGGATGCAACTCAGCATTCTTCTTCCTCCAAACACGACGAGTTGAGTTTTTACCAAAAAGTTCTATTTTGGTTTCATCTGACCACATGATATTCTCCCAATCCTCTTCTGGATCATCCATATGCTCTCTGGCAAACTTCAGACGGGCCTGGACATGTACTGGCTTAAGCAGGGGGACACGCCTGGCACTGCAAGATTTGAGTCCCTGTCGGCGTAGTGTGTTACTGATGGTAGCCTTTGTTACTTTGGTCCCAGCTCTCTGCAGGTCATTAATCATTCAATCATTAATCCCTCCGTGTAGTTCTGGGATTTTTGCTCACCATTCTCATGATCATTTTGACCCCACGGGATGAGATCTTGCGTGGAGCCCCAGATCGAGGGAGATTATCAATGGTCTTGTATGTCTTCCATTTTCTTACAACTGCTCCCACAGTTGATTTATTCACACCAACCTGCTTGCCTATTGTAGATTCACTCTTCCCAGCCTGGTGCAGGTCTACAATTTTCTTCCTGGTGTCCTTCGACAGCTCTTTGGTCCTGGCCATGGTTGAGTTTGGAGTCTGACTGTTTGAGGCTGTGGACAGGTGTCTTTTATACAGATAAGTTGAGTTCAAACAGGTGCCATTAATACAGGTAACAAGTGGAGGACAGAAGAGCTTCTTAAAGAAGAAGTTACAGGTCTGTGAGAGCCAGAAATCTTGCTTGTTTGTGGGTGACCAAATACTTATTTTCCACCATAATTTACAAATAAATTCTTTAAAAATCCCACAATGTGATTTCCTGGATTTTTTTTTTTCTCATTTTGTCTCTCATAGTTGAAGTGTACCTATGATGAAAATTACAGACCTCTCTCATCTTTCTAAGTAGGAGAACTTGCACAATCAGTGGCTGACTAAATACTTTTTTTGCCCCACTGTATTTAGAGTTTTTAGTTTGGCCCAAGTATTACCTGGTATAATCCAGAGACGGGGGTTTATGACCTATCCCGCAGCCCACCATCAGGGGGCTATTGAGCTGCTTTGGCTTCACTTTTAGGGTGCTCTTGTGTCATCCATCTTTACAGTCAACGATGATTATAAACAGTGCGCAGCAGTGTAACCACCCGATAGTTCATCTACATTTGTTTCTTACAGATGAAATAAATCCAGTGTGTGGATACTGAACCATAATGTATTCTTTTGCACAATACTCCATGTTTACCATTGTCTTTGCTTGTTTTTCTCCCACTTGTTTCAGTATAATAATTCATCACAATCGTTAGAGTTCCATGCACTTCCTCAGGCCAAAGCAGTTAATGTGCTGTAAAGTTTTTTACTTTAGTGCTGCCAATTTTAGAGTGACTGTGATTTGTATAAAGTAGGAGTGAAATAAACAACACTCTGTTTTCCACCTTTGGAGCCTTTCATTGCTTCTTCAGTTCTAATGTCTCACAGAGGAGACGCTCCTAACATTCTCAGTTAAAGAAGTGGCAAAGTGACGCCTTTCCTTATGGATTATAATGCGGTTTGTCAGGCAGAAGGTAAAAGCTGATATAAAAATGCACACAACTTAAAGACTCAAAGTGGTAATCTGAAATTAGAATGTCACATCACATCAGTATGGAAGTTGGTACCCGTCTAATCCATGTTTAATGTTGGAATGATGGTTGATGGTTGTAGTAGTCAAATTAAAAGGGACCAGCTTGAATTGAACTGTGGTTTGTTACATCGCAAAATTATGGTTAAGTTATGCTAACTGTTAATTAATGGCTATTACCCTGTTTATACACATGTACAGTAGTGATCGGCTGATATAGGTTTTCAAAGACCATTTCCGATTTTGACACAGCAGGGTGGCTGTGGTTGATCCATTGTTGGTCAATCGCTTTTTTTTTCTCTCTTTTTTTTGTGTGGGGGGGTGGGTAATTGGTGTAACACAAATGAGTTTTTCCATAAACAAATCCACCTCTCATTGTTGCTGACCTACTCTTTGCTTAGTTGATGTCACATGAACAAAAACCACCTTTGGAAAAGTGCCTCATTTTTTGCGTCAGTTGCGACCTCATTCAGTGCTGCCAGTAAAAACACGTAAGTCAATGTTATCTATTTCCCTGCACAGAAGGGCGTGTCATTGTGGCATAAATCATCTTCACGAAAACAACGGGCTCAACGCTGACGTGTTTACGCCACAAAGATGGGACTTTTCTCATACAGATTAAAGTCAACAACAAAAACTTACTGGGAAATTTTTTTGTTGCAGAGAACCTTTCAGTTTCTATATTAACGTGAATTGTCCAGATCTTTACTTCTTGTCATGGGGCGAAGGATCACAGTCCTCTGAACAACATATTCCTTGTGTTTAAACACATTGATGTGCAATTAACATGCAAGGCCAAAGGGTACAATGTTTTTGGTTTTTTTAAGTATTATTAGTAAGTGAACTATGAGACCAGTCTGACCCGTCTTGCTCTTCTTCTTGAAGTATGACACCAATGACAGCACCTCCCCGATCCTTACATCGTCTTTAGGTGACAGCGAATGAGGTGAGGCTCTCCTGCCTTTATGTCTTCATGTTTCTCGCAAAACAGCAGCCTCTGTTCTGAGCTCCTCATCAACACAGCCATAGGAAAGGCCATCAAAATGCCAGCCGGCTTTTGCAGTAGCTGGGAAATCATCAGCAATGTCAACTTTGAAGGCTACATGATTGCGCTGGGCAAGTCCTTAACGCGTGCAGATATTACATCTCTGCTCAAAGATTCGGTTGCTGTCTTTCACTGTGCTCCAACATGGACCCAGCTATGACAATAACATTGAATAGAGCACTTGGAGGAAGATACATTGTTTGTAGCCTGTGGGTGAGTTTGTCCACATTTAAAGTAGAACCCTTTGCAACCTTTCCAGGTATTCGCCCTTCCTTACGCAAGATCGCCCTGAAGCTGAAGCTGAAGCTGAGGAAGGTGATTGAACAGAATGGGGACTGGTGGACCATCAAAACATGCAGCACTTTCCAAAACTACACCATCTCTTTCAGAGTGGGTCAGGAGTTTGAGGAGTTTACTGAGGGGCTGGACAACAGACACGTCAAGGTGAACCGTGTGCTCAGAGTCATAACGAACAAAGTGATTCTATCCTACTCTGTGTGGTGATTTACACTCTTCTTTATGGTGTCTGTGCAGTCACTGGTGACATGGCAGGGGAATAAACTAGTGTGTGAACAGATTGGAGAGAAGAAGAATCGGGGCTGGGCCCACTGGATTGAAGAGGACAAGCTGCACCTGGTGAGAATACAAATGCAGACAATTAAATCAAATTTCTTGATGCAGGAACAAAATTTATTATCTGTCCCTCACTTCCTTTGTGCCTTTTGTGTCAATTTATTGATCATCACTCTGTGACCTATTTCCCTTCAGGAGCTGTACTGTGAAGGAGTAGTCTGCAAACAGGTTTTTAAGAAGAAAGTCAACGAGTGAAGAGGAACGAGAGTTGTAGTTTTGGAGCAATCACTGTGTTAGATTTAACAAAACCACAGCCTAAATTTGGGTTTTTTTTTTTCTCTGTGATGAAGTTCTGGATTAACACCAGTAGATGGCGCCAGTGCTTTTCTGTTGTCAGATCCTGGTCTTCAGCAGCGACATTAAAACCGGACAAGTGTAGAGAAGAACAATTTGGATTTTATTTTGACACATGGGACACCCGCCTGAACAGTGTTGCTCGACAAGACCACAAACACCTCTCGAGAATGGCTCAAGGAACATGACATAGAGTCCAAATCTTTGGCGTGGCCTGATCCCGATCCAGTCGAGCATCAATGGACACGACAGAACCATGGACAGGGACAGGTTTTAATGTTGTGGCTGATAGGTCTGTAGTTTCTTAGTGCTTGGCCTTGGAATATACTGAACATCGAGTCCTTTTTGGTGTCTTTCAGCTGGCTGAAGAGTTTGTTTTTTTTTCTTGTTAAAGCAAACTTGTTTCAAATATCTTTTGTCTCATAGGACAAAATTGGTTTGCGTCACCTGCTTGTGCTCTCTGTTGTTTAGTCAATCTATTTTTAAATCCCTTATTCATGTAGTACAAGCGAAGTGAAGGATATTGAAATTCAGAAGTTGAATATTTTGCTACTGAGTTATTTTTTTTGTTGTTATTTTGGCTTTAATAAAACAGACACAGATATTTTCTGATTGCATGTACACTCATTAAGCAAGAACTGTCATGTACAGCAATACATCTATAATACATTGAGACTTATACTACATATTATAGCTAATGTGCCCTCTGTGGTGCCCGTATTGCACTAACCTCACAGCACCAATGAGAAAATACATAAAATAAAACCTCTGGTGTGACCTTGTGACCCGTAGATTATTCTCGTACGATGACTGCAATAAATAAATGTGCTGCTTATTTTTTAAAGCTGATCATAAAGGTAAACATGACAATGACTCTATTAACGGTGTAAATTAGTGGATTGACCTGAAAATGTACACATAAACAACAGGCGAGATAGTACATATTCATCCACTCAACGCCTCCTCCGAAGCGTTTTTAGGTCACGTGATACTGTGTAGAACCAAAATGGCAGTTGTTGTAGTTTGACGTATAATCGCTAGCTACTTTTCGTTTTGTTTCTTGATAGAAAACTAGCGAACGAGGGGCTTTTTGGAGGAACTGTGTCTTACCCCCCTCCGTAAACTGATGTCCTAGTTTTTATCTTGACGACAATCAAGACTGACACATATTTGTTGAACGAGTTAGACTATGCATATTTAGTTCAAAAAACTAGCTAGCTGGCTCTGGCTGGCACACAGCAAACGCCGTTGAAAGTGAAATAGCTAGTTAAGTTAGCTGCGATGGAGGAATTGAGCGCAGATGAGGTAAGGTGACAATGGAAAGGAAAAGGCTCAGCATGAGTGCCGAGAAGCAACACAGCTATAGTTTATTAACATTATAATTAATACGCGAGTTTAAAAATGTCTCCACTTTATTCGGACATCTATTTAAACGAGCTTGCTAGTAGCCAACCTGCTACTATGCCAAAGGTAACCTGGAGGCTAGCATAATCTAAATGGAAAAATGTAGCCGCGACAAAATCCCACATAAAGCGCAGCACCAGCACATATAAGTGCGTGATAACCGGTGTGTCTTCAATGTTCGTGTAGAAAAGTCAGTCAATGTGAAGAAGTTGGATTTAGGTCGTATGTGTCTGTCACTGTTGACAGTACGGCAATTTAATTTACCCGGGGTTGGATGCTAACTAGCTAACCTAGTGGCAAATCCTGGCTCACGGTTATTGGTCTCTCGTGAAATGTCTAATATCAAATAAACGCAGTGGTTTATTTTTTAGTGAGAATGTGACGTATTCAGGTTATACACGTAATATTTGGACATATTCGTGTTACTGGCTGCATTTACTTCGATAAGCAAGTTCATAGTTGCTAACGTTGTTTTGCTAACAGACAAAAAAATTTGCCTGCTAGACGACTCAGCATAAAAAACAAACCGGGCCACCATTGTGCAATCAGCTGTAGGCAGATGGTGACCATCGGGCTGTTGCAATTAAATCGCACACATTTCTGCAAATATTCTCTAGTAACAATCTTTTATCCATACTTATCTGCTCGAGTCTATATTTTAATTTAACGATTCTTTCTCACATCCTAATTTTTTTTTATTCAGAAAGTAACGTTAAGTTACTTTATATCGCTTCGACCAGGCCTGTCTTTAAATTTAAGAGCATATTTCGCCTAAATCAATATTAAGTCGTATTTCCTGGGGCTTATTGCTTATTGCCCCCCCCCAAAATTATTTAATTTTAAAATCGAATACAATCTCACATGGAGCTAAAAATTCTACAATACAGTTCCACAGTTTTTTGTAGCATATGTAAATCTGTTAAATTCATTCAAGATTCGCAGAAGGCGACTTGCACGACTGGCAGGGGGACAGACGTCACAGCCCAGCACCCCTCTCAGCACACCCCTGACATCACCACAGAGAGAGACTCCCCCTGGTCCCCTCCCTGGACCCTCAGGTGCCGCAACCCAGCCCCTGCCACATGCTGCCTCTCAAACTTTGGGGCTTAATGTCCACAGTGGTACCCCTGCCACATCCCCTATGGGCACCTCGGGTAAGAACCAACTAAGACCTACAGGTTTTGTGCTATGATTAATTTTAATGTAATTAGTGTTTTCCCCAGCAATACTTTAGGTTAAAGGTTGTGATTGGGTTTTTATGTTAACAGCAGGTCAGTATGCAGTCAACTGTGGTATCTACCATAGATTTCTTTTTGTTGTTGTTCACTTTTACGAACCTATAGTCTGATGTCATCATCTTAGTCAAACAAGCCTGTGACACATGGTGGAGAATTGAGAGTTTCAGTGGAATACTATAAGGAACCTGTGTTTGTTACCTTGATATTTACCGCAAGAACAATTTTTACACCCTAATGAAAACAACTGAAACAGCAACATCTTGTGATCAACCATGCTCCTATTTGAGCGACCGTCGCGGACCCGGTGCACAAAGTGAGAAATGGTCCTTTGTTACTTGGATTTTCAGGTGTTGCATATGGTAGTCAGAGCAGTGAGGGTGTGAGCTCCCTCTCCAGCTCCCCCTCCAACAGCCTTGAGAATCAGTCCCAGAGTTTGTCAAGATCACAGAGCATGGACATTGACACTGCCTCCTGTGAAAAAAGGTAAGAGTTTCTCCTAATGGTACCATATAAAGTAAGCTCTTAGGGGCACAATATGGGCGATCATATTTATTTATTTATTTACCTTTTTCTCCCCATTTTTTTCAGTTTACCCATATATATATATAGTAGAATAATGGATCAAAGACAAATAATGATGATGTAAAATTTGTCACATTTTTAAATTAACAAATTTTACTTTGAGAACTTGATTACTGATTATGTCAAAGTAATAGATATGTATAAATCTGAAATTGCAATTATAACATGCAGTATTTCACAGATAAATCAGAATCTGATCAAACTAAGTGGAAGTAATTTTTTTTTTTTTTTAGAAGACACTAGTGCAGTCCTTTTTCTCTATAAGAGCAAAGCTGATGCTTGGAAAAAGTCTTTTTGTGGTATCTGGTTTCCTTATAAGATAAGCGTTTTGCAAACTGAGCTTTTCTGTTTCATTGCAGCATGTCCCAGGTGGACGTGGACTCAGGGATAGAGAACATGGAGGTTGAGGATGGTGATCGCAGGGAGAAGAGGAACTTGACTGAAAAGGTAAACAGCAGTAGTGAATTTTACTCCAAAAGAGGATCTTAAATCCAAAATGACTTGGCCCCCATGAATTTGTTCATGCCTCTCTTATACAACTGTCTGTAAATGAGTAAACAGAGACTGAGTATTTCCAAGAAAGTGATTGGGGACTTTCTATCCACAATATTCTTGGTTTATTTTAGTGTTTGATACACATCTGACCTCCTACATAAGTGATCATTAGATAATGAGTATCACCGTACATCTCTTTGACATTTACTCTGTACATGGCTCTAGATTGAGTTTAAAAGCTTGTTGTTGTGTCTGTTTGTGCAACTCAGGAAATCTCTACAAACTCTGATGTCTCAGAAGAGCAGGCTCTGCAGCTCATTTGTAAGATTCTCCGCGTATCGTGGAAGGAGCAGGATAGAGATGTCATCTTTCTCCCTTCACTGGCTGTAGAGTTCCATCAGAACCCTAAAGATGGTATGTCACTCCATGCTGTCTTCATCTGGACCCTTTTAGCAAGCTGAATGTGATTTATTAAAGACTTTATTAACAACTGTAAGCTTCTTTAGCGTGTGGTAATTCAGTTGTCATTTGCTTCCCTCTGCAGTGTACTCCGACTTTAAAGACCTTATTGGGCAGATCCTGATGGAAGTCTTAATAATGTCTACCCAGTCACGCGTCCACAACCCCTTCACCAGTTTAACCGCCACCTCTCAGCCAATCGCAACAGCCAAATCTCCCGACCACCGTCTGACGCTGGTGCAGCCCTCCAGCCATGGTGGCAGTCCCATGGGCCCTAGTGCGGGGTCGTTTGGAGCCAGCTCTCTGTCCAGGCAAGTACATAACTGTCAGAGACGTATTAAGGCTCTGCATAGGTTACTTACACTCCTCCTCGGAAGCGTGTTTTATTGATGTCATGTCATTTGAAAGTGCTGTGTGTGGTTGATTTTTTTTTTTTTTAAAGAATTTTTTTGCTAGATAAATTGTGACAATAGTGATCTCATCAATGTTGTCCACAGTCTGTATGGGTGTGGTAGTCCTCACTTGATGACTTTGGATGCAGCCAAGGGGACCTCTTCATCTTTTTCCATCCCTACTACACCCTCTGTACCTTCTACACCTTCTACCCCACAATTCATTGTGCTTCCTAGCCCACCTACTACTGCAGCTCCACGGCACACTCTAAACACTCCCTCTGCCCCCATGCCCATATCCCAACGCTACCGGCCTTACTCTGTGACCTCTTCCTGGGGGGCTCCTACACCACCTAACCCAGGTTACAGAGGATTTAGTTTCTTTGGACCGCCTCCTAGCCCTGCAGGGCCTTCTGTTCCTCCCAACACCCCAGTTCCTGCTCCACCGCCTAGCCCCCAGCCTCTCTCCTTGAGCTCACCTCGAGTTCACAACCCTCCTTCCTCTACAACCCCTCTTGTGGTGCCCTCCTCCCTCAGATCAAATACCCGACATGCTGCCTTTGCCTCCAGGATCCCTCCATCTAGGTATCTCGTCTTCCATTTGCATGTCGGTTTGTGGTGCACATGCACGCACACATGCTAAACCTTTAGTCAAAAGTCTGAGATTTGAGTGTAAACAGAGAGTCTTTCAGTCTTTGGCCAGATCATATTTGCATTGTTTTTCATCAAGTTTCCTGCAGTCAATTCTCATCCAGAGAGGCATAACCTAAAATCAGCTTGGTAAGATAATAGACTGCTAGAAATAGAAAGTTTCATCTGCAGTTGTACACAATATACAGTATTAGATGTATTTCAGTTAACCAAATGGTTTGTGTTGGATTGAGGGAATTAAAAAAATATACAAGCAAGCATTTCAGTCTCAATCAGATATTCATATTCAGTTAATTTTGAATTACTTCAGGCTTAACTGAATTTGTTAAAGTCCACCTGAAATGGAAAACTGTAATTTTAACCACTTTAGATCATATCCTTGCTCATATTTTGTCGAGCAATAATGCCAAAAAAGTGACAGAAGTGATGCATTCCTTTGTAGTTTATGTTAAAATCCAGTATGATTTTCTTCTAGTAAAACCAGGTGTCACGCGAAATTACACCAGCATGTTCTAGCCAATTTCAACCAATAATGTAATGGCATATAGCCGTTAATCAGTCTTCAACGTTTAGCAGAGTTCAGCTATCCAGTTTCATCCTGACTTTATGTCGCGCTTTCTATCTTTTAATTGGTTCTTTCCCGTTTAAATAGGAAGTCCGATACGACAGAGCGGTTAGAATACTCTTAAACGTCTCTTTCAGGTGGACTTTAATACATGCCGTGTTCAGACAAAAGGTTTCTTTATTCTCACTATTCAGGCTGCTTGCTAACATTCATCATTTTAAAACATTGACCAGCTTCATAAATAACCTGCATTTGATACGTTCGATATACACTTGTCATGTTTTATAGGTCCAGAATTGCTATGAAATTGTGAAGAAAATAAGATGTAACTTACACTGCTTTGGGTTAGTTTCCTGAAGACAGGTTGCGTGACTGATTCTGGCATTTAGCTCAGTTAACAGCATGAAAAAAATTTCTTGACAGTATATAAAAGCTGCAGACAAAATGGCATTAATGAATATTTTAAAAACCACAGCACAAGAAGCAGGCTTCCAAGAAGCATGCAATCCTCCAGCATCCTTTCCTTTGTGTTTGCCTCTTTGTCCTCTTGTGACTCGTTCCATTGCCCTTTTCTCTTTTTTATGTCCCTTCTGTCTCCTCCTACACGCACCATCATCATATTCGCTCCCTATCCTGTCCTCACTCTTCTGTCTTTTCCTCGTCATGTTAGCCCCTTGTCGTTCCTGTTCTATGCCCTCTCTGACATGTCTCAGGGCAGCAGTGATGAAGATTCTGAGGAGGAGGAAGATTTTGCACGGGTTCAGTTTGGGTCCAGGTACACCGCTTGCACGGTGTTGGTGTGTGTGTGTGTGTGTGTGTGTGTGCGCGCGCGCGCGCGGGTGTGTGCGCGCGCGCGCGGGTGTGTGCGGGTGTGAGTGTGTATGTGTTTGTGTGTGCGCTTGCTCAGTAACGTGTCCACTGCATGTTCCAGTGGGCCCTGGAGGCTTACCGCTAACTGCACACAAACACACCTATTTACAGTTGTGAAATTTTAAAATCATTTTAACTATATATACTATTTATTTGACCATACAAACATGGTGCCAATTTTACAATCTTTTATGGTGGTAAGTATTAAATACTTTCTGGCAGCGCTTTTGACTGAGCTTAACTGAAAAACACCTGCATATCAGTAAACCTCAACCTTCAAAATACCTTATTTCTGAAGACATTTTCTGGCTTAGTGGTACCTACTTATTGGGTAAAGCTGATTACCTTCCATTTTTAATGCTGATTAGTATGAGTTTATGCATTATATATTTAATGTGCAATATAATCCTGCATATTACGAATGATCCTCATCCCTGTAAAGGCATGCAAAGTGAAAAGAAAAAAAACGTGATATCATTAAACCCTTTTAGGTACAGCATGAGATACTATTATGCCTATGCTAGACCTAGTTTTGAAAATTTCTAACCCCCTAAGGTTGTGTTGTGCTTTAAATAAGCTGACATGCAGGCTTTGTGGGTACAGTTGACTACTAACAGCCTTTTAAAAACTCTATTTCTCAATTAAATGTGGCAATCGGAATCCAAATATAAATTTCAAAGACTGCACACAGCTCTCAAGAATGTATATTTTTCATTTTCAAGAATCCAGTACTGAAGTGCTGCAATGCCATCACTAATGTAGTTAGTTTCTTTCAGGACCCTTGAGTGGTTTTGAGTTTATTAACTAAACATACATGGTTAGATTCGATGCTAACACTATCTCTGTATTTTGTTTTCTTTTATTTAATGAACTCACCTCTGTCCTTGTTTTGTGTCTCTACCTTTTTGTTTGTAGTCTTGGTGCATGTGGAGGGGGGGTTTCCTGCGATTCAACCAGCGACCGCTTCACCATTGAAGCATGCAAAGAGACAGAGATGCTGAACTACCTCATTGAGCGTTTTGACAGCGTTGGCATGGAGGAGAGGAAAGCTCCCAAGGTAATTGTCTCTAAGAGAAAGAAATTCCTCTACCATGATTTACAATAAACCTATTTAAAGCTCATATTAAAGTTTTGTGTTTGTACTGATTCTTCTTGCAGTAACCACAATCATTTTATTCACGTTGTATAAATTATTTAAGACCTACAAGTTAACCAGTCTGCACCTCAGAGGAGCTGTTAGCCAGATAGTCTGGAAATGAGTGAAGGTTTAGCTTGTCAAAGTGATTCTATACGTTTGTGTTAAGGTGACTGTATATTTTTTTGTCACACTTGTAAGCATCCTCCCTCTCCTTTCTTGTTGCTTTCCCTCTTAGATGTGCAGTCAACCAAATGTTAGCCAGCTTCTCAGCAACATTCGCTCTCAGTGTATTTCTCACGTTGCCCTGGTCTTGCAAGGCGGCCTGACCCAGCCTCGGTAAGAGAACCAGTCTCCCTCTGCAACCATCTCCTCTGTCGTTCATGTGTTGCGCTCTGTTCCTTTTCATTTTAAGTCTCCATAGCAACTACTCTTTCACATGAAATTAACATGCATTTTGTACTTATTACTTCTAAACCAGTACTATTTGTTTTCTGCACATAGGAGCCCTCTCCAGCACTCTTTGCTGGTACCTTATATGTTGTGTCGGAACCTTCCGTATGGTTTTATTCAGGAGCTGGTGCGCATTACCCACCAGGAAGATGAGGTATTCAAACAGGTGGGAAGCATGTGTTGTTAATGTTTAATACATGTTTACGCTTTGTAGAGTCACTTGATTTAAAGCTTTCTCAGTATACACTGAAGGGTATAAAGATCCCCCCACACCTTTCACACTCATTTACTCCAATGAGCCCATGAAGCAACATTTAACTAATGTGCTGATTAGATAAATAAATCTATAGGTTGGAAGGACCTCACCAGTTGACTGTTGTATTAACATAAATATTTTTGAAGTGAAATAATGTTAATGTCACTCTAAAGCACCCTCAAAGTGATAGAAATTTCAATAATTCATAGGCATACATCTTCAACTTCTAAAAATTGTTTACAATCTTATTTTTCAGATATTCATTCCCATCCTCCATGGACTTGCTCTTGCTGTGAAAGAATGTTCCTTTGACAGTGACAACTTCAAATTCCCCCTAATGGTAAGGAGATGTTGTCCTCTCCTGACTTATTATCAGAAAATTAAGATCTAATGTATTGTATGTAGTCACAGGAGCTATGCAGCACAACGGGCTTTAATGAGGTCTTAAAAGCCTGTGAAGCAACCTCTCTGCTAAGTAGATAGACAACTCCACACGAATAGTGTATGTATCATATGTTGCAGACTTGAGAATTGCCTCCTCCCCCCTTGGATAAGTCAGGTTACCCTTTTCTTGCTAATTTAACAATCTAGAAATCCTGAAGGCTGGCTGTTGCTCACCATTTATGCTATCATATCCAAGAATAAAATACAATAATCTGATTTTGGAACCCTATGAATTAGTAGCATTAAAGAAGTTAATTTTCCAAAAAACAGTCTTGCTGGTTGCTTGTTAAGCAATGCTTTTAATGCAATATGTAGATTTCTTTGAATAATTAACTCATCTCATACTTGTAATTGCTAATTTTCTCCATGCTTTTGAACACTTTGAGGAAATGTCTTTAAATTTGGCACAAATGTCCCTTTTCACCCATAATAAATGTTTTATATTTTCATTGTCAAAGGTTAAGGTCAGTGGGACCAAACACAAACTTCTAATTTATTCAGCATCCCTCAGAAAAAGAGGGAAAGATTGTGACTATATTTCAAATTTGGTCAGATATTGAATTAGTGATTCTAATTAATTTGAAACCGTACCAATCCTACATATATTCTGAATTGCTGGGTTTTAGATCTGTATGTGAAGAAGCCACGTTTTACATTTTATATTCTTCTTGCAGCAACACCCACACATGAAGCAGTGTAACCCGACACAAGCTCGTTGATTTTGCTGTTATGTAGTTTCAGTTGTTACATAGGAGTTTGTCTATAATCCTTACCATAACAAAAGACACTCAAATACTGTCCTATTGTCCATAGCAAAAGATTAATAAGGAAAACAAAAAAAAACATTGTTTCATTCTAAGACTGTTGATACTATCCTGTACCAAACAGTTTAGGGTGTACGCTTGTATTGTCAAAACCCTAGTTTACATTGTGTTGTGTTTTGTTTTTTTTCCTTCAGGCATTAGCTGAACTTTGTGAAATCAAGTTTGTTAAGACTCACCCAGTTTGCAATTTGGTGAGTATGTCTTTGGATACCCAAAGCTACATTTTGACATCCAAAGATAATCATCATTGAGTTTTCATTGTCAAAGCTATTTATTTCCCTAAAATGTGTGATTGATTCCATAAAATGGCTACACATTCATCTAACCACCATGGTCCATTAATGTAATTTATTTTATTTATGAGCTGTCCTATTCATTGAAAAGGACAGGGCCTATGTTTAATGACATATCTCCAAGAAAAGTTCTTTTGAGCTTATATCACTTAATTTCTTGTTAACAGTGGAAATATTTTAATAATCTCATAACCCAGACATGTTTATTTGTCAGTCACATTTCACATTTTAGATTTTCTAAAAGTGAGTGAGCAGGTCCGTTACATTGTCTTCTATGGCTATTCATGGTCACGTGGTGGTTCTGACTGTAATGTAGTTTTTAGTGACGGCGTACCCACTAGTACCACTAAAATATGATAAATTTCAAATGTTTCTAGATAAAACAAAAAAAAACCCTGTGTGCCCTGATGTAATATTTGTCTGTCATGGTTCAAATATGCAGGTAACGTCACTCCCTCTATGGTGCCCCAAACCTCTGAGCCCTGGTTGTGGCAGAGAAATCCAGCGACTGTCCTACCTGGGAGCGTTCTTCAGCCTCTCTGTTTTTGCCGAGGACGATGTGAGTGTTTTAATCCGTTAACATAGCTTATTTATAGTGCGAGATTGTAGCACTTTTCAATTGGTTATCATACTTAAAAGAATCTTTAAACTCAACACTTTCTTTTTCTATAGACCAAAGTAGGAGATAAATATTTCTCTGGCCCAGCCATCACCATGGAGAACACACGAGTCGTCAGCCAATCATTGCAGCACTACCTGGAATCAGCAAGGGTAAGAGTCCGTTTTTTTTATATATACGTGTGTGAGTTTCTTGACCTAAAAGGACTTTGTCATCTTGTTTTTTTTTAGGGTGACCTGTTCAAAGTTCTCCATAACATCCTACTAAATGGAGAAACACGCGAGTCAGCTCTTAATTACATGGCAGCTCTAGTCAACTATAATGTGAAGAAAGCTCAGATGCAGGTAAGTTGTGTACAAGTATTTTGTTTCAATTCCAGCGAAATAATAATAATAAAGAAAATAATAATAAACCATATTCTGATTTATCATAGAAAGAAAATACATCTAGTTTTACAGTTTTGAATGTTTGTAAGCTATGTTTTGCAAAAGACTTCATTTTTTTTTATATAATTTTGATTGAAAAACCAAATTAGGTCTCTCTTTTTTGTGATTGTAAGTAAATATACTTGGTTAGAAACAGCCACATTGAAGTAATTTAATGTTCAGGTTGCAGGTGCAAATTTTGACCTTTTTTTAATTAAATGCTATGAATTTACTCTTTCTCTCCTAGACGGATGACAAACTAGTGTCTGCAGATGGTTTTATGCTCAACTTTTTATGGGTGCTGCAGCAGCTGAGCATGAAAATCAAACTGGAGACTGTGGATCCTTATTATATTTTCCATCCACGATGTCGCCTTGTTGTCAGTCTCGAGGAGACGCGTCTGAAAGCTACTATTGAGGAGCTGAAGTCCTGGCTGACTGAATTGCGTAGGTTTATATCAATAGATTCAAACAGTTTGATTAGAAGTTCTTATAGAAAAATTTGTGCTTGAAGTATAAAATGAGATTTTACTTTCAGTTTGACTAGATTGTTCATTAACTGCTGCCATTTTGAGAAATGTGCTTGAATGCATTTGTTTTAGAGGAACGATGTTGCACACAATTCAGAAAAATATCCCTTCACTTGCCAGATCTTTGTCACAAGTGAATTTAAATTAATATCAAATGAATCCTCCTCCTGCCACTGTTTCATATTTCAACCGCCTCAGCTTCATTTATGTTGATCTACAAAATTATACGAAAAGTGCCAGATAGAAGAGTACAATGTTGTACTGTCCCTAATTCACGCGTGATTTTGATATGAAATAATGAAAAACCTTGCATGCATTAAACTGTGAGGATATTGACAGACTGGTTCTTACTAAAGGTTATATGTTTCCATGTATTAAAAGTAATGGATTTTATTTGTTCGCACGGACAGACGAAGGTCCGGCCAAGTTCTCAGAACCCAAGTTCCCCACTGAGTGTTTCTTCTTCACACTGCACACCCACCATTTGTCCATCCTGCCGAGCTGTAGGCGCTATATTCGCAGGTTGCGAGCTATCCGTGAACTCAACAGGTATATACACACACACACACGCATAGAATGAGGTATTAATAGCACACTCATTGTGTTTTAATGGTCTGTTTCCCATATTAGGACTGTAGAGGAGCTGAAGAACAGTGAAAGCCAATGGAAAGATTCTCCCTTAGCTAGTCGACACAGAGAAATGCTGAAACGATGCAAAACGCAGCTCAAGGTCAGTTTAAAATCCCTGTGGTCAGGATTCGGACAGATTACTTCAATTGTCATTTACTGAATGGCAATTTTTGTATAAAGCCATTGGATTGCTTAAAGTTTTCTCATCTAACACTAATCTAATCTAATAATAGATAAATTCTAATCTAATAATAAATTCTTTTGCATTAAATAAGTTTACATAAATTTTGAAACTATTTCACTGCACAAAAAACTACTTCACATATACATTAGAACATATGACATTTTAAATATAATGTCAAAAAAGAGTTTCACAGTTTTATTACCACCATATTTTAAGGGCATAATCTGAACAATCCAAATCTATGACAAAAACATGTCATTAGGTTATAGTTACTATAACCTAATGACATGTTTTTCTAAAATAACTGGTGCAGATCAGTTATTGTTGTAATTTTGATCACACAATCCAAATTATATATAATCAATCCTGCTTGTGATGCACCAACAATCTTTCGTTGATTAAATCTTAGTACAAACCTGTAAATTCCCATTTCTCAGTTTACTTGACTCTCCTTAAATGCTGAATGCCACCGGATTCCATGATGGGGCATATTTACAGATTTGATTCTGACTGTTTGTGACTTTGTCCTGTCAGAAACTCGTGCGAGCCAAAGCTTGTGCTGACGTGGGCCTTCTGGATGAGAACCTGCTCCGCAGATGTCTGCAGTTCTACAGCACAGTCATTCAGCTTATTCTTCGCATGGTGGACCCGGCCTACCCCAAGTACGTTACCCTGTCACTGACAGACCATGTTAATGTTGTTTACAATATTCTAATAAGACAGATGTGACCACACCAAAGCGTTCATTTAGTGCCACTTTCATGCTATTTCGTACAAAAGCCTGTTGTAAACCAAGATACTGCTGTGTTTGTTTCTTTACACAGCATCACACTGCCACTGAACCCTGAGATTCCCAAAAGCTTTGCTGCTTTGCCTGAATTCTACATTGAGGATGTGGCCGAGTTTCTGCTTTTTGTTGTGCAGTAAGTTTATAGTCTATGAACTATATAATACCTTTTTAGTTGGCAATAATTATAAAGTATTAAGGCTGAGCATGAACAAAATATAGATATTAAATGGCAAAAGTGGGCCAAAAAAATAATACATTGATCCATACACGTAGTGATTTATGAGCCATTTTCACTTCCGCTTGTTTTATCCCTGCTATCCTTCCTTTAGGTATTCTCCCCAGGTTTTATATGAACCGTGTGTCCAGGACATTGTCACCTTCCTAGTGGTGTTCATTTGCAGCCAGAACTACATCAGGAACCCCTATCTTATTGCCAAGCTGGTGGAGGTACTGTTTGTCACCAACCCTGCTGTGCAGCCTCGTACTCAGCGATTCTCTGAAATCATGGAAAATCATCCGCTGTCTGTCAAACAGCTAGTCCCTGCCCTCATGAAATTCTACACTGGTGGGTGTTATGTGTACAGTGCTTTTAACATTTAGTAAACAGTTAGTAAATGTATGAAGTGTATATAGTAAAAGAAAAGAATGGTTAAGTCCTTATGTAGCTGTAACTCTTCCATCCTCTTTCTTGACTGTCTCCATCCTGTCATTGTCATTTTGACTTAAAAACTCTACTCTGGACAGATGTTGAGCATACTGGCGCCACCAGTGAGTTCTATGATAAGTTCACTATACGGTACCATATCAGCACCATCTTTAAGAGTCTCTGGCAAAACGTTGCCCACCATGGCACCTTCATGGAAGAGTTCAAGTGAGTTTACTTTTTGACTAACTTAGTTTTGAGTTGATCAATTTCAGCCTGACCTACCTGCAATTTCTGTCTTGGTTTCTCTCCTTTAGCTCTGGTAAGCAGTTTGTGCGCTACATTAACATGCTGATTAATGACACCACCTTCTTGTTGGATGAGAGTCTTGAATCCTTGAAGCGTATCCACGAGGTTCAAGAAGAGATGAAGAACAAAGAGCAGTGGGAGCAGCTGCCGAGGGTCAGTCCTCATAAGTCTTCCATTTATTCATATGGCATTACATACATTTAGCCAGGAATGTTTCATTTATTTAAGCACTGAGACACAAAATGTAATGTTAGGAATTGGGCTAAACAGCAAAAAAGAAATGGTAACGTTGTGGTTATTGTGTGAGCCTTTTGTTTTGAGCTCCGCAACCTGGCCAAAGTTAGCTGTTGCAGAATAGAATAGAATAGTACTGTTAATGTTTCTCTGCGATTGTTCAGGAGCAGCAGCAGAGCCGGCAGTCCCAGCTGACTCAGGATGAGCGGGTTTCTCGCTCCTATCTGGCCCTTGCCACCGAAACAGTTGATATGTTCCACATCCTCACGAAGCAGGTCCAGAAGCCTTTCCTCAGGCCTGTGAGTGTTTTGAAAAGTGGTCAAACTTGAATTTAATGTATTCTGCACTTTAAGTGATAATGCATATTCAGTATTACAGTAACAGCATTGTGAGCCTTCTCGACTCGCCTTGTGTTTTTAACACTGCCCTCTTTCCTCATACAGGAGCTGGGGCCTCGTTTGGCTGCCATGCTTAACTTCAACCTCCAGCAACTCTGTGGGCCTAAGTGTCGGGACCTTAAGGTGGAAAACCCCGAGAAGTATGGCTTTGAGCCCAAGAAGCTCTTAGACCAGCTGACGGATATCTACCTTCAACTAGACTGCGCCCGCTTTGCTAAAGCAATTGCAGATGACCAGGTCAGCACATTTGCTCATAGAGACAGTCTATTCATTCAAAGATGTGGTGTTGTTGTGATGTTAAACAGTCATGAGTAAAGCTGCAGGCAAACATTGTACCATGTGAACC
>KV751326.1:663891-708046 GCA_001698575.1 Mola mola
GTTTACCAAAATTGAGTATATTTAATTGTTCCTTTTCATCACATTTTCTCTGCTCTTCTGACTGTAATAGACTGAATCATCTACTTGTGTGAGCATGGCCTCCAGTCCAGGACCTCATAAGCTCCTCATGAACAAATAACCCTCTTTTAGGAGAGGTGGAGGGAACATGAGAGAATGTAGCACGAACATCAGAAACCCCACTGTAGGAGTACACCATTAAGTCTGCTCTTCAGAACCACTGACGTTTCACCTCGATGGTTTCAACGGCACTGTATCTAACTTGACCTTGCTGACCTTAACTGTACAGGAAACGATTTCCTTTAACAACATACCTGTTTTGGAAGCTAGAATTTTGAACTGAAATAAATGACGATGAACATTATTTCACAACCCCTCGCTGTTTTATTCTCAGAGTGTTTCCTCAATGGTTTTGTTTAGTTCGCAGCTTTTTGACCACATGAGAAGGATGTTTCATCACTCACAAAAAAAGTATACACATTATGTAAAGTCAATCAGTGTAGAAGACAAAATGACAAATACTGGCACATCTCAAAAATGTAAAAATGTAACTGAATTTTTTTAAGTTAAAATTGCATATAGTCTGTATTTAGCCAAAAAGAAATATATTGAGCCTTTGCATTTTGAAGACTATAGTTACAGTAAAACATTCTAATGTTTTTAGATGTTTTTTAATATTCGTTTTTGAAATGTAGGCCAAAGGGATCAAAATCAAAATAGTCAACTGCTCTATTCTAGGTAATTTGTAATGAGTGTAGAATTTATTAGATCTTTATTTTATTAAATAACTGATGAAAGTCGTGTTCTTATTCTTATGTTCTAAGAATATACAAATACGAAATCACTCAAGTCTAACAAAAAAATGTTGGAAAAAATTATCAGGTTATAGCATTGAGGACAAATTTGCACCTAGTCATTCACGTAAACCATATTTTCAAATTAAAATTACTTATTTTTCTGTATCTGCAAAGATGGCTTTATGCATCTCATGGCAACACAAACTGTAATAAGTCTTTGTGCATCTGAAAATAAAACTGACTCATCTATGCATGTACATTTACATAAGCACTTTTAAAAATGTGATTTTAAACACTGAAATGTTCGCATTTTTGTGACGTTCTGGAAAAATGTGAACGTGACCCGCTTTCGTGTCGCTAGGCGGCGCTCTTTGCGGTGACCCGACGCGTTGCGGTGCCGGTGGTGCCGAGAGCGGAGGATAGAAATCGTGGTAGAAATCCTGCAGTGTGGCGTCACAGTCAAAAAAGTGCTACCCCACCCACTTCCGAATCTGAGCATCGCCATTGGCTCTGCGACACATTCGTCACCGACGTCCTTTTGTTCATTGGACGGGAAGGCTGTCAGTCAGCGAGGTCGAGAGGGAGTTGACGTAATCTCTTCGCTAAATCAAGGCAATCTATCAATTCGTTTCGCTTTTTGGCTGAAAGACGTTCGCCTTGTGTATCTCGCTTGAAAATAAAGTCGTCACGGAGTCGCCGGTTGCAGCCACGGGTCCGTCGGGCGGAGTGTACCGCTATTATGGGTGTTTTTGACGAAAGTGGATTTAAAAGCTTTCGTGCTCTCGGATTCAGATAAACACGAACACATCTTGACGCTCACTAGCTAACGTCAGGTCCATCTGCTGCTGTCTTATGGTGTTTTTCTAACGTGAGTAAAGCTGAAATTATACATTTTATTTATGCTGTTAAAGTTTGTAATGCACAGGGGCGATATTCGAGATAATTTTCTCGTCAGCAGTCAGTGGCTGTGAGTTGTGTGCATTAGCAAACGTTGGTCATGGGCTGCCTGGCCGTCCATTGACCGTTACACAGTCTTTGCCGCGACAACAGTTTTAGATATAAATTTGATTTGCGAATTTTATTCTCTTATTTGCTGGTGAGCACAGTATTTGCACACAATTGTTGTTCAATCCGTCACATGCACACGAGAGGCTGTGTAGTTCCGTCGCGTGTCATAGACTGAAGTCAGTTAACTCAATGTTTTCTGTCTTAGCGTCAGCCTCCAATAAACGTTACGGCTGAAACAATTCAGCCATCAGGATTTGATGTTAAATTCCTTAAACCCTCTTCGAAAGGGGCATCAGGCACAGACACGTCGAGTCTGTACAGCTAAAATAAGTATGTATGATTAACTCGTCCCGCACTGCTGGTAACCATGTAACGGCGGAGGGTTAGGCCACTTCTAACATGCGCCAATTTAATGTGTAGAAACGCTGTTTTAAGCCCATTGTTTGCACAGATTGACCATTGTCAGTGGATAGAGCTAGCTCGCTTTCTCACTGTAGCCCTCACCAAATAGGGAAGATAGAATTTCATGGGCGTATGCTTTAACAAGTATGGCTGACTGCAAGGACGTGGAAAAAACATGGGATACTTGGCATATGTGGTCACCGGACGCGGGATGTACAGCTGCAATGGACTATAAACACCTTGGAAAATTTGCCAGAAATGCAATGCTTTTCATGCAACATCATTATTATTTGCCATGTTGACGTATTTGTTTCCAAAACAAATACTTTTCGTAGATATCGTGGATCAAAGAAATTAATTGCATCGCATTGCATCCTTTTTTGATTGTTAAATGTTTAAATGGCTGCTGTTGACAAAATATTAAAGCCCTTCAGTGATTTTGGTCAGCCATATTGGTTGCTGATTGAAATTGGGAGGGGGGGCACTTTCATTGTGTGTGATTTACATTTATTGCATAATAATTACAGTTTGTCTTTTTAAAAATAGGGATGTAAACACCATCTGATGGATATATTCAATAACAAATACTTTTACAACACAAGTGCAAACATCTCTTCTCTGCTGTTTTTCTGTGTTCTTTAGGAGGGCTATACAACGAATCTTAGTGGGAGACGGTCCAAAACTTCGCAAACATGTCTGGGGCATCAGTAAAAGTCGCTGTTCGGGTTCGGCCCTTCAATTCAAGGGAGACGAACAAGGAATCAAAATGTATCATTCAGATGCAAGGAAATACTACGAGTAAGTAGTGCACTGGCACACACATGTCTTGAATGGCAAATGCACACATATTGGTGCTGGCCTGTCTGTGCAGGCATGTTTAGTATACCACCATGCTCCCACATGGCTGTCCTTTTGGGTCCTAGCAGGGGACAGTAGAATGAGCAAACTGAATAGTGGACGGTTGGGGGCAAAGAGCCTGAAAGAGAATAAAAGGCTTACAGATTGAAAGTCCTGCTCCTTTCAAGGGGCTTGCATACTTCAGGAGTCTCTGTGTGAGAAATGCTGAGTTGGATCATACTGGGAGACCCAGAGGTTGTCACACAGCCTGGCCCGTTAATGCCCCCAATTCATCAAGACTTTGTCAAACAGTTGGTGTTTTTCAATGAATGTGTGTGCTATTTTGTAGTTTCTGGTCATTATCTTTCAGTTCACACAAACACTTCATAAAGAGCTTCAAGAGAAGTAAAAATGTTATGGTCTAACGTTAACCATTTACAAGATGCATTGCTGTATCTTTAGCTATAGATGTCAGAGAAAAAAACTGGAATGGTGCAGTTAAAGTTAGAGAGGAATAACAGGTAAGCTGCACAGTCAGCAGGTTGGTCTCACTTTTGGAAGCACAATATCTAAGTCAGTAGGGGTCTGACTTTGCAGCTTCAAGCCTCAATCAAAATGTATCTCATTTGAAAATATGTATCACGATACTCAGATACGATTAAACATTATCTTGTTCAATATAGAAACTGCAACTTATTTCACAAGAAATGCATAAATGATTTACTTTATGTGCGGAAAAGTAATAAACCACCCCCCGAAAGTGAAATTAAAGTCACTGTAATGTATTTTTTGCAACGTTAAAACATCAGTACCATTTATTGTACTACAGTTTAAAGAATTAATTAGAAAGAATTTTGACATATTAATTTATCATGATACACACCAAATCTTGTCCGGTGTATCCTGATTTGTATCGAATTGTGAATATAGTGTATCATCCCACCCCTATAAATCAATGATAAAGATTGATTTTGTATTGACGCACTCAGTGTGCTCTTATGCATCCTCATGCCTCAAGTTATTCTTGAGTTTCACATATAATATGGCCATAAACCTAATGTCAGTTTATTACTTCAAATTGCTATTTACAATATGGATATATTAAAAAAAAATACTAAAATCAAGGTGTATTGGTTCGAAATTAGTTGTACTTGAATTTTTTAAAATTGTAATAAAGTACGCACATTAAGTGAATCATTGCATATTGTTTATGAACATATTGAAGTTGTTCATGGAAATCTGTAAGAAGGACATTGTGTGAGAATATATATGAAAGGATCACCAATAATAGAGCAAGAAAAGAAGCCCTGAAGGTGGTTTATAGCCTTGTGATTGAACCTACTTCCTTGTGACTGTGAGTCATCCAGTTCTGTGAAGTGCTAGCTACCTCAGTCATGGCTGTGTTGTATGTCCCTTTTTGGCTGGCAGATGAACACAGTCTCTCCATCATTAGCATGGAAGCGTTTAATGGCCCAGTCACAGCATGTGACAGTAGAAAAACCTGTTCTTTCAGCAGGCTCTCTTATTTACTCTGTCAGTCCTTTTGGGCTCATTCAAGTAAGCTTTTACGAATTTTCCATAATATCAAGTGTCACTACCAGTTACAGCTTACTAGTCCTTTATCACTCAAACTCACCCAAAAAGAAGATTTGTGGTAAATCCGCAGTTCTTTCACTGTATTTCCTTTGATTTTCATTATGCCAATGTCACTGTGAGGTTCTGGAGGGTTACTCGTGGTTTGTAGCAGAACTGCAGAGTGATATGCAGTTTTTTGGGGGGTTAGTGAGTGAGTGAGTGAGAAGGAGGCTGCAGTGCTGCCTACTCTACCTCCTATCACATGGGCAGATTGCAGAGCAGAAAGGAACGCTGGCAGACAGCCATACTCTCCCTTCATCAGGACTTCATTGCAGATGGTATGCTGAGAATTCTTATTTAGACGCAAAATGGTTTAGCGGTAACTAGTGCATAAAACATGTATAGGTTCATACAACAATTGAGATAATTTCTGGATTTCTGACCTTTCCGTATTTGTCATTCACACTTTTATGTCTATCTATTGAATTCAGCCACAGGGCTGCACAATGTGGTCAAAATTTACAATTATTTTGACTGATATTGCGATATGATTCACAGTTAGTGAAAATAATTTATTCATCACAATTTTAATTTTCACTGTTCACTATTTATCACAAAATGATACTGGTATAACATTTAGATTTGTACCAAACAAACATTTTACTTGTACTTCAGTGCTTCATTATAATGCTACTTGGTCACACATTTTACCTTTATGAAGTTATTGCAACTTGCTGTGATGTAGATATTGCACTTAACCATTTTGCCATTTCGATTATTTTGCAATTCATTTTGCAGTCATAGTCAGTATACTTGCGTAATTAGTCTTGAGTGGCAAGATATGGTCTTTTACATATTTTTTTAATGGATGGGCACACTTATGATTGGGGGGAAAAAAAGAAGTAAAATAAGTAGAGCCTGACCGATTTACAATTTTTGGGGCCAATACCGGTATTAGGAAGTAAAGCCGTTCAGATATCCATATATTGGCCAATAAAGACATACGTGTTCTTTAAAAACACAATTTTTTCATAATGTCCGATAATGATATCATATAGGCTGATAATAAGTAACAACATGCAGTAGTAAATTAATCTGTATTTTGATTTTGTAATAATAATAATTAATGAAAGGAAAGGATAATTAACTTTGTAATAATTCTGCAATGCATATTTCATTGATTTTGGTAATGTTAAACATGGATAGGATTTCATAACATCCAGCAGTGTGTAATTCCATAGTTCTCCTAAAAAGTGTAAACATCTTATCTGTTGTAACTATGACTTTTAGAGTCATAGATACAATATTTACAATTCACTGTAATATTACAATATTTAAAATTTTAGAGAGCTGCCATGATTATTTGATCAAAACTTTGGTACCAGCGATTTTGATAATTAACTAATCGTTTCAGTTATTTTCAGGTAAATTTTCAAATGTTTTTTGGGTCCAGCATCTTCCAGAATTTCCTGCTTTTCTTTATTTTTTCATTATTACTAATTAATTTTTTTTCAGTTTTTTTTGTAACTTGGCTGGACAGTCAAGCGGTTTTAAGAAATCACTTTGGGCCGTGATGAAAATTGCTCTCTCTTTCTGAATAGGCTTGAAAATTGGCAGCACAATGTTAGTGGTTTGCTTAAAACATTTATCACAGAACCACTTTTGCTCTCTAATCAACATATCAGTGTTTTAAAAATGTCACAATTACACTTAAATGACATTCGCCCAAGTGCAGTGCTAGTAAAAACTGTGCAAAACCTGTATATCTGTTTTTTAATGGTGTCCTTGGTGATTGCTGACATTTAAATGGGACTGAAAGCAGAGTCACAGAAGTATTTTGGAATTGCTTGGTAGCAGATGTGTGGATGAGGCCGTGACACTCCCTTTATTGTTGTGTCTCACTCAAGGGCATTTTTTGTGGATGTGTGTGTCAACAGAGAAAGAGAGAGCTTGGGGCCAAGGGCAGGGTATGCTGTCCTCCCGACCTCCCTTCCGCTCTCTCTCCGTCACCATGCATGGAGTGTTGTCAAGGATAGGATAGGGTGCAGGCAGAGGGGCGGCAAATCGATTATCCATTGTGCAGGAAATGTGTCCAAGGCTTCAATAAGCAGCCAGGAAAAAAAGAAAAGGGCTCTTTCCGTAAAAGCCCTTAAACACACCAGAGCTAATGTAATTATAAAGGGGCGACGCGTTTGGCTCTTACATTGGATAGTGTTAGTGTTCCGAATGTTGAATAACGGCAGGACAACCCAAAGCCAGCGTCTTTCTTGTTATGTAACTCCTGTGTTCTGCTCCCCTCAGCCAGAGAACAAACACTCGTACATATGGCCAAAGATGGTCGACACACCTTGCACTGTAGGCAAGGAGAAGCGGATCCCCTCTTATGTTCGAGCATTACATTGATTTAATTGGTGCAAACCTTTATTCAAACTAATGATAAAGCTTTCCACAAAGGGATATGTCTTGTGTTAGCAAACATCAGACAAGGTCATCCCTTTGTTGTTCAGAGTTGGATGGCTGTTTTACAATATCCTTCCCTAAGATAAGGATAAACTAATCGACAAAGTAATAGAACAAACAGAAGGTCAGCATGCCAATTAAACCTTCACCATTCAGATACAATTTTGCTGAGTGTCCTCACTGTGAGCTAAATGGACAGTGACCTTACAAAAAAATGCTACAGGGAGGAATCAGTTCAGCTTTAGTGTCAGTTACACATAGGTAAGAACGACAGTGAACCCCTCTGATATGAATGAATGGTGGTCATTGAGGAGAGAGCTTGCAGGACAAGTGGTGGAGTAAGATGGGGAACATGGGCTCAGATGAGGGATGGTCATCCTGCTGCTGTGCAGACGGGGCCGATTGACCCGATTAGGACCAGTAATCCACAGGCTTGCTTTAGGTCAGCACGCCCTGCTGCCGTAATCCCTGTGACCGTAAGTGTACACAAACCCACTCATGTTGTTACATTCCTCATTGCCTCATGCTAACATTGTTTGGGAGCGACACACATTTGCCCACATGCGTTCATTCCATATCAGGCTCGAGCATTCGAGACTGATCTAACAAGGATGAAGGACAGGCAGATGTCTGTGTATGCTCATGCTGTGTCATAGGACTATGTGGAGCTAAAATAAGATAATCTTACAATACACCTACCTATAACAGCTGTGGAAATGAGAGTGCTTCTTTTTATGTTAAAATATTTGTTCTTTGATGTGATTGAAATTGAGAACACATGGGGGTTCCGTGCAACTTTTCCATCATGACCAGGAAGAGATGAGAATATGAGAAATTTTCTCTACACGGACATATTTTTGACGTTGTGTAGTCAAGACAAAAATTCTCCAAAAAAAGAAAAATCCTAAAAGAATGGAAAAAAAGCATTTCACTTACTCTGCTTTCTTTATAACATCACATGCTTTGGTTTTATTTGACTCATGATATTCTTCCTCATGTTTGTGGTCTCGGGGTGTTTATGTGACTCTGACTTTTGACAGATAAGGAACTGAAACTAGATAATAGTCAGTTTTTAGGTTTTGGACAATGGTTATATTTTCAGTGTCTTATTATGGAGCTTTTAAAATAAAATATAGCAGAATATACTACTTACATGTGGCACAGAGCCACACTGGCCTTTCCCTAATCCTATTTCAATGATAATTATTTTGAAATGAATAATAACCCACAAAATGCCGCTTCATATTAAGTGAGGGACTGAGTGCTGGAATGCACGGTGCCAGAGGTCAGAGGTGAAAGTAATAAATGCCCTCTCTCACTACTACGGCTTTTTCAGCTTCGTAGCTTACCAAGCCACTTGTAGATTTCACTCTAAAACTTAGGTTGAATCATAATGAAATATTACAGTCAATATCGCATTGGTTTGCTGACACACTTATCTGTATTTGTTATTGGGCAAACGGCAACAGCAATAAAAGTTTATATTTTAGTAATGTAAAATTAAGGTTTACAGTATATAGGAGCATACTTGTTCATATACACCGATCAGCCATAAAATTAATACTGCTGACAGTTGAAGTGAATAACATTGATCACCACACCGCAGTGCAATGTTCTGCTGCAAAACCCTTGATCCTGACATACATGTGGATGAAACTTCACACAAATCATTATCCTCAAACACCCCTGACGACCAAGCATACCTCTCATGGCCTCTATATACATCCAATGGCAGTGGGTCCTCAAAAAGGACAATGCAAACTGTAGGTTCCTATGATTTCCGCAATCACAGAACCGCGAAATGGTAAACAATAAGGGAATCTACTTTTCAACATGAAATATCATGGAAATCACCATAACTGGACTATAACTCTGTTTTAGGGAGAAAGAGAAACATTTATCGAGGGGGGTCGCTAATGCTTGAGACAACCTGTAGTCATTTCTCACTCCTACCCCCTCCAAAACAATGCCAGTATGTTGAATCGACTGCTGAGACGCCGGCTAACTCGGCAAAAAACTACGAAACTCATCACTCTCTCCAAAATACAGAGCTGAGCTGTATATGAACAACTTCTATGTGTCAGGCGATAAACCATTTTGCAAATTCTGTTCTGTTACTATTGATTGGAAACGTCAAAATATGTTCAAAGACCACTTCTGGTGTAAACTTCATGTGAAAAACAAGGAAAAACAGCTTGCTGCTGCTAACACAAGCCAGGGCGTCATGCCCCTTCAGATGACAATTGCTGCTACAAACACATCAGTGGAGTTAAAACGAAAGTTTGTTCAAGATTTTGTGGCTTTATGCGCTGTGGTCGACATCTCCTTGGAAAACCAGTAAAGCTACGTCGATTTCTAGTGAAGCACTGCAAACAGGGAAGAGCAATACCTGAAAGTATTAGCAGCCTTCGACAAATGATCTTCTTCTTCCTTTTTTGCTTTTACCTAAGTTTTTCTAAGAGTTGCAACAGCGAATCATCGTCCTCCATCTTTTCCTGTCCTCTGCATCGTCTTCTCTCACACCAACTATCTGCATTTCCTCTCACCACATCCATAAATCTCCTCTTTGGTTTTCTTCTTTGCCACCTGAGTGTTGTTCCATCTTGAGCATCCTTCTACCAATATATTCACTGTCCCTCCTCTGCACATCTCAATCTATTTTCTCCAAAATGTCTTTGTCAAACTGTCAAACCTTTGCTGTCCCTCTGATGTGCTCATTCCTAATCCCGTCCATCCTTGTCACTCCCAAAGAGAATCTCAATTTCTTTAACTCGGCCTCCTGTCTTTTGTTGAATGCCACCGTCTCCAAGCCAAACAACATTGCTGGTCTCACTACCCTCTTGTAAAACTTTCCTTTCACTTTTGCTGCTACTCTTTTGTATCATCTGCGATAACTGTTATATATTTCAGTATAAATTATGTGACCTCATGTTGTTATAAAACAGAAAATTAAAATAGAATAAAGAAATCTTTTGCCCAAAGGGTTTCCTTGTTAAGGATCTCACGTTGCAAGCTATCAGTGATGATTGTGCAGTAATTTTCCAGTTATCACATCCATCAGCTTTGCTCAGTTTTGCTCACCTCATTGTGTTGTAGCTCTCTCCTTATTCACGCCTATGATGGGACTGAGAGGAAACTGGGAGTGTTTTGTAGAAATTGTTGGATATGAAGAAGAAGAGGATGGGATTGGAGCTGACTGGAGAGGGGGAGGGGAGATGTGAATGCAGCCACAGATGCAGAGACAGTGGAAGTTGTGCATGAGCCCTATTCACGTGTAGGGCAGCGTGAGGCAGCATCATATACAGTCACCCAGCTGAGGACAATGTAATTTCCATCATATGGGCACAGGCTAAGAAATGTTGTTCCTTTCAATTAAGCTACATCCAAACAACAGGCAAAAATATAGTATTTGCGTCAGTCAGCGTGTTTTTCTTGACTTTTCAGTATGTTCCTACACTGCAAAACAATGTTTGGCATGATAACTTTGCATATTTACTGCGCTGTTTTTTTTGCAGTCCTAATAACAAGTTTGTTGTTCCTAGAGGGCTCTTCCTCACATAAAAAATACACCAAATCAGTTGAAAGGCTGTAACATTGTCTTTTTAATGCATGGAGTAAGGGGAATTAGGAGTGTGTGTGAATATGGTTGGTGTATGTCTACAGGATTATATACATTAAGTGGGGAAATTAATAGTACAGTTAAGTCACAATTTCTCTATACAAAATTATCTGGCATCACACATAAAAAAAAAAAAAAAAATCAAAGTTTCTTGTTGAAAGATTTACCACCAGACACAAATATGACAGCTCTATAATATCATATTCCCTCTTTAGAAATGGATGCCGCACACCCTCTTAAGTCTGATTCGATAACTTGCTGTACTCAGTTAGCCGTGAAAATAATTTTGTGCTAACACCAACCCTCAACCATTACTATTCATCCCAGACCTGGTGACACAACCTCATATAATGGTCTGTTTGTTTTCAAGTTATGTTGCTTCTGGCCCAATCTTCTTAGCTACTGGTTGGTGTCTTGCCTAACTTGGGTGAAATGGCTCGCCTTTCCCACATTTAAGAGAGTGAATGTTCTTCTTTTTGTTAGCTTTTGTGCCTCGACCGACACAGCACCTTTCCAGACTGTATTGTAAGGTTTCCTCCCACAGTCTGAGGGCTGAATTTGAAAGCAAAGTGGAGAGCTTTGCAGTCCAGGCACGGGTTGCTTGGTGGTGGGTATGATGCTCATTTTCTATTATTCATGAGTACTGAGACAAGAGGGATGTAGTATTAGGAAATAGGAAACCTTAATTAAATGTATGGGTGGATCTGACCATCAGTTTGTTTGTTTGTTTTACTGCAATCCTCTGCATGTTTGTGATTAAACGTTCGCTATTAATTTCACATACTTATACATTTACATACACATCACACATAATGTTTTCTGGCTTCAGAGGACACGTCATACAACTTGAACTGATCACCTTTTATAATTTCTTTGATTTAAAAGAAAAAAGCCTAAACTTCTGAGTTACATGCGCTAGAGTTGTTTTAGTGATGTCATGCTGCTTATATAAACCCAAAAAGCATTTAAAGCGAGACTTTGGTCTCTGAGTGGAGGCTAGTTGAAAAAATCCAGGTCACTGCTCTTTAAAAACTGCCTGTTTTGAGCAGTGAATATAAGGGGCACTATATGTGCCTTGTCTGCTCTGCATGTTCAACACTGTTGTCCCCATTCAACCATTCTGCCAGAATCACATGACAGTCTGTACATTGTTTTGAGAGAAATTCAAACCAATTTGGAACTGTATTTGATTAACTGACAAAAAAAAAAATGTTATATGGTTCACATTCTTATGGCTTTCAATTCTCTATACATGTAGTAAGTATTTGGAAATCTTTCTAAGACATGGGGCTCATTTAAGTCAGAACTTGTTCAAGTTGAAATCAGTGTATCTAATATGACACAAAACTTTTATTACTGTTCATATCATAGGCTTATAATATTATTGCATCAATTTAATATCACTATTTCCATAATTTGGTTGACAATAAAGATTTGAGAAATAGTAGTGGAAGTGAGGCTAAGAGAAGAAGTGATTATTCGTGAGCAGCAGTAAGGTTTAATGCCAAGAAAGAGCACTATAGACACCATGTTTGCTTTGAAAATGCCAGTGGAGTACTATAGAGAAGGTCAGAAAGAGATGCATTGTGTGTTTGTGGCTCTAGAGAAAGCCTATGACAGGGTGCAGAGGGAGGAACTGTGGTTCTGTATGAGGGAGTCTGGAGTGGCAGAGGAGTATGTTGGACTGGTGCAAGATGTGTATGAGAGCAGTATGACAGTGGTGAAGTGCGTGGAAGAAAACCTGGAGAGGGGGAGGTTTGCGCTGGAAAGAAGAGGAGTTGAAAGTCAGTTGCAGGAAGACTGAATAAATGTGTGTGAATGAAAGGGAGGCGAGTGGAATGGTGACCTTACAGGGAGTAGACAGGGAGTAGAGGAAAAGGTCCATGAGTTTAAGTTCTTGGCGTCAAATGGTCAGAGCAACAGGGAGTGTGGTAAAGAGGTGAAGAAGCGAGTGCAGGCAGGGTGGAACAGGTGGAAGGAAAGTGTTGGAATTCTCTTTGGGAGTGACGAGGATGGACAAGATTAGGAACAAGACCATCAGAGGGACAGCACAGTTCGGACATTTTTGAGACAAAGTTAGAGAAGCAAGACTGAGACCCCTGAAGGTCAAGGGTAGTAGAACAGATCTATACCTTGTACTTTTATTAAACAAACTAAATAGCCTTATGTCATTTATCTTATTTACACAACAAAAATATGTCCCGTCAACCACCTGAAAAGCAGACAAAAATATCTGTGTTTTTTAAATGCTCCCAGGGTGGTGAAGATGCCAACACTTGCTCTCCTGCGAGTAGCAGCTGGAGTAGCTCTCCTATACTGCAGTGACAAAAGCTGCACACCTTGAGGATAATTGTACTAACAAGAAATGTTCCAATGTTTTGTTCAATGTGCAGCTCAAATAATTGTTCGGTTGTCATAATGACTGCTGTCATTAAAAAAAGTACATGACACACAACAACATCATACCTTTAAGTGTGTCACACACCCCCCCCCTCAAAAAAAAAAAATTTAAAAAAATAAATAAAAGCTGTAAACCCAGGGGAAACACTGAAGATACAGAGGCCTGGGAGAAATGGAGGACGATGATTCGCGGTGGCGACTCCTATGAAAGGCTGGGTACAGCAAAAAGAGGAGGAAGAAGAAGATTTACATAATTTGGTTGACAAGCAACAAAGCATTTTTTTTCACATTATCAAAGCAGTTGTGTAGAAATTTCCAAATTACAGCCTGTTGGACGCATGCTTTATATCTCACCTTCTTTTTTTGTCTCTTACTGCAAAACACCCAGACCGACTTCCCAAAATTTCAGTGTGAAACGGTTGGTACACTATGGGATATTTTAAACTGGAAAATGCCTGACTTGTCTTGACTGTATTGTATGATGTATCGTCATGCTTGTCATGGCACAGGATGTGTTTGGAAAGAACTCTGACCTTTTTGGGGTGCACAAAGGAGAATTCCCTCCCCGAACCTGATCCAGCTTCTTTGAGCAGTGAAAGTAGTTTAGTAGTTGGACATCCTGTGTCACTTTAATAATGTAAATGGTGAGGTACAAAAAATGAGTGTTCATTAAGTAAGTCAAGGCAACATTTCCTTTAATTAGTGGGCATTGAGCCCGAGTCAATGCAATGTAATTTAGATTATTGTTATGTAGGCTCTGATATCATGTTGGAACTGTCAGCATTGCGAGTTAGACCCCACATGTCATCACCTGAGAGGCTGCCTGACATCACTCTGTCTTTGTTGAAGTTCTGTGTTTGTTTTGCTTTTGAATAGAGTCCTGCTGGCTTAGCATGTTTTCTATGTCGGGTGGCTTCTAGAAGCCTCTCTTTAGTCGTTGTTATCCTGGACTCAGTGAGCCTGCGTGTGCTGCTAATATCAAAATGCACTCACAGCCCCATCTGACTGTCTGTGTCTGTGGGCTGGGAGCAATGTATGGTTTGGCTGCAAGTTTGGCGGAAAGTTTAGGCAGCTGAAATCTGTCCACCATTCCTTCCTGTCACTGACAGTCTGTCGGCATGTGAAGCAGTAGCTGCCATCTGCTGCTATAAAAATAGACAGTAGTCAAAGCTGGAACAGCTGGTAGATAGCCCAGGCCTATGCCCTTTTCATTTTTTTTGCATTGAGTTGTTGCATATTAAATAAATTTAATAGAAAGAATTTTTAAACATTTCTTTTTAATTTTTAGTCTAGTATAACAGTGAGACAGTTTTCTTAAAATTAGGTAATGAATGATTAAGTGTTGTTACCAAATGTGTATGTCAACAAACCTCTGAAAAGTAGGTGTGGTAGTTGGTGTGGTGTAGACTTTGCATTTTGACCTTTCATACATGCATACATAGACAGCGGCGCAATTCACTTAGAAAAAGTTCCTTCCAACCAAAGCACAACATTTTTTTTCATTATTATTATTTATGAATATGGCAATCACTTTTCTAAAAAGAAGAGGATGGGTAGGGCAGTGTAAAAAGAGGGGACTGAGCACATAAAGCCTTGTCATAACAGATTACCTAATGGATTTTGCAGGCTCTGTCTATTTGCAATACCCTGCATTCAGTGCATTGTTCTGGTGTCTTCCTGTGTTTTTTCCCCTGTCCTCTTTCCCACTAGGAAGAGAAAAATAACGTGATCAGCCTTCTGAGTAGAAACAGGGAATTCTTTCTTGTCAAGAAGAAAAAAAAGCATGCCTTTACAATTATACTAATTACGCTGATGGAGTGATTCATGTAATGAAATGACAATAAATACACTTAACATCAATAGAAAGTTTGTTGTATTTAATCTGAGTCAGTTTCTGTGACATGTGGCTATATACAAACTCATCAGCGTGAATTTTTTTTGTTTTTTTGTTTTTGCACTACTCAAAAGAGGTGTGTTGAACTACTGTGTGGATATTTTTTGAATAAAGGCTGTAAGGTATCTCTCTGACCACCTTTTAAAAAGGCATCATGCAAAGAGGCAATCATGATATCATGGGTTGCTGTAGTTTTTGATTTGGGGATGTTTGTATGTTGTGTGTTGTAGCGACAAGTTCAGCTGTTTGTGAAATGCAGCACAGCAGTTCTCAAACACTACTTTTAGCCACAGCTCTGAGCTGCATCCATTGACAAGTCTGTCACCTGTGTTGCAACCCTGGAAACTTAGCCATCATACACATACTTCAAAAGACACTGGATACAACATGCAGAGCAGTTCACAGTGTACCCCTTAGCATTATTGTGCTGCTGCTTAAACCATCAGCTCATGTCTGCAGCTGCTTTGTGTCACCTCATGCACAAACTGTGACACAGCTGAAAAATTGAATTGCAGACAAACGGTATTAATACTGTCAGTAAGTTAAATAAAACTAACCAAAATGGTCTCAGTTTGTCTTTTGACCTTGATTCTGGGTCTGTCATCAAACTGGTCTCCGTTGATTTCAGAGGCTGTAGGCTTCTAGTTTGGTTTCCAGTATTGTTCAGGCTGCAAACTGCACCCTAATGGTCCTTATGGCTACAAACAATGGTATTTGCGGCTTGGTGCTGGTTGGTATAATTTCAGTATCATGATTAATTGAACACTTTACCTTAATTACAAATAATTAACAGTTATTTGCACTGAACCATGCACTATTCATGTTTTTTAAATGTGATTAGCTGTGGTCGCTTTTTGGCATCATTACATTTGACTTCTTTTTGTTTGGTGTTGTCTTCACAAAGGGCAAAATGTTTTCTAACGACTGATACAGCATTAATGTAATCGGTACAACAGCTGCTCAATTTGTTTAGATGGCTTGGTGTTGGAGTTCTCCTCCATGTTGCTTCCTTGTTGCAGAAAAAATGGAGTTGAGTCATGTGACTACACGCCTACTGCATATGTTTTTAAAGGGACAGTATATGAACACACAGTGTGGAAAGAATTAACAGAACTTTTTCAAAAGTATTAACATTTTTTTTTTATCAATATGGGCAAGATTACGCTGGTTAGAGGTTCTGAATGTGGGTTTTGATTAATTTTCAATGAATTGTCCAGTCCTTTTGCAGCCCCAAATAACCCCAGTGGACATTATAGTGAGCTGCATGTAGTGGTTACTTTCGTGATGTCTGTCTAACCTATCTGTCTGCACAATGTATAGAGATAGGAGAGGAGGAAGCCATCAGACCAGTTAATCAAATTATTATGTTATGATTATTATATTTACAAATGACTGTTACTCAGTAGTGTCTGATGGTCTGTTGTAGAGCAGCTTTTTAATTGTCATATTCCTGTTATTGGGTAAAGTCCAAATATTTTGACAATATTTGTACTTTGATTTTTAGGCAATACTGTTCTAGAAATTTTGCTCTGGTAGTTAATGGCTTACCATTGCCTGAATAATCATTAGCAAATTTAATCCTGATTACTTTTAACAGCTGAACTTGGGGAAAAAAATATGGTTTTACCAAAGTTGCTGCATTTGGTTTAAGTGGTGTTGCCCTACCCAGATGTCAAAGATGGCAGAACCTCTCCTGTGTTTCACGTTGTGTAGTGACTGAGGTTACAGAGTAATAACGTCCTTTATGTTTTTTCGAGGTGCCAAGAGAGATACATCCAGGAACCCCTTTAAATCTATTGTTATCATTTGAATGAATTAAAAGCAAAATATTCTTCAGAAGTGAAATGTTTCGTTACATTGCTGCCTATGTGCATAGAGAGCCTGGGTATGCTATTAAAATTCCTCAGTCTTACAGAACGAAGCACATCTGGTAATTACAATTCTACACAGATAGTATTACTATGAATGCGTGAGTAACATTAGCAGCTCACTTATTTGTTTTTCTTTTTTGGTTTCCTTATACGTTAATATAACAGCCTTTTCTCCTTCCCTTGATTTCAGTGGGGCATTGGAAGAGAGAAGCACTACTTCAGTTTAAAACCCCACTTCCCTCTACAATTCTCAGGTGAATAGGGCTAGCTTTTAGCCCCCATCTGGTGCTCAAAGACCTCCTAACAACCTAATTAACAAGGGGTGTCTTTGCTTCCTGGCTGGATTATAGGCCCTATGTTGAACACTGGAGCACAAAATGTCTTCCAGTTACAACCAGCTGAGTGGCATTCTTTAGATAGCAGAATGTGGTTAATTAACTGGTATCCACCTTGCATTGAAATGGAGCACTCTTATGGAGTGCTAGCATCCTATCAGTTCTATATCCAGCATGATAGGAATTGAAAAAGGAGAGCTGTGGGATTTTGTACTAAATATTTGAGCTTTCCCTCGTATGCCAATATTAACTTGTGTCTGTCAACTGCGCATGGGTCTCTGACTGAATTCCTCTATCTTGTGAGATTTGTCTCTCCTACAGACTTTCTCTCATTGTTTTGCATGTCATCCCTTCTGTTTATTTAATGAAAATATGGTAGTGTTGGATCACAGTCACACACTGTGTTGCTCTTTTATTGATAATGATACATTTGTGTGCTTGTCCTTATGCACGCACATCCCCAGCTTGGTGTTTCAAATTAACATATACCTTCTGTGTCAGTAACAGCAGTGTTTTAGTGCTTCAAAGACTTTTTAAATTATAAATTTTTGTCTTCTAAATTATTGATTTGCAGTATATTTTAATGTTCTGTATAGTAAAAGTTGTTTCTGGTATTGCTTTTTGAGTCTGACTTGATAGCTATAAATCCTGAAGCTGTTCTCACCATGTCTTCTGCATGTCTTTGTATTTCTAATGGATGACAGGCCTGAAATCCTAAGGTATTAGAATAATCGCAGTTCACAATAACTCTATCTTTAAATAGTTATTTTAGAACAGTAATGGGGAAGGCATTAGGCAGGAAAAAAAGAGAATTCACTGTGCTTCATCCTTTCCATCTGTGCCAAGTTGAGGTTGTTATGGCAACAAGAATCTGGTCCTGTACCTGTTGCCATGGTTGAGAAACAGTGAATGATGACGTTTATTCAGCAGCGGAGATACGTTTGCCATTTTAAGCCCAAAACATGACTGGTGTGAATATTTGCCGCAAATGGCAAACAGATATTTCTTTTGTGACTAATTCCATCTCTACCTGGTAGATTCTTTAAGTGTGGTGTTCAGGTATGTGTGTAAAAAGTGAATTGAGTGACTGACATTGTTGAGTCATGCTATATATTGGGCAATACTGTCTTATTTACTTATTCTCAGCTCGTAGGGATAAAATTCACTCATTCTCCCTTTTCAGTATTTGGATGCAATGGGTGTGTGCAATAATACAGTAGTTGCACAATGAACAGTTATTGTTTATCATTATTATTGTTATTGTTATTATTATTATCAAAAGCATCTTTATTACAAAAATACCCTGAAACATTGTGATATTTTTATATTGCTACTCCTACTTGTACAGGATATGAGTAAAAGAGTTATGTCCCTAACTGCTTCCTTGCCCTCATTACACTTTTAAGGGACCCGCTCTTATGATGTACTGACAGGAACGATGGGTAATGGATCTATCTGTTCTGAGAAAGTTAGCAGTCGACTGTGATGTTAATGCCACATCTTGAGCATGATTCACTTTCATGATGTTAGCAGTCTAAGTAGTCTCATTGACAGTGAATATGGCTGTGACTCAGGCTGCCCCTTCATTAATAGCCACTGTGGATTAAAAAAGAGTAGGGCCACTGGTAACCAAATTCCCCCTTCATTTCTTCATACCCTGGATCCAATTTCCCTATGGTGGCAGGTCAAAGCTGATATTTTGCTTTATTTAGCCAACTGCCTTGCTGTATCCTTTTCCAGTGCCCGATAGGGAAGCTGCTGCTCCACCTGTGCACCTTAACCTGTCTGAGGTTGCAGACATCTCAGTCCCTATGAAATCGCACTGCTACAATCATCACATATTAAGCATGAAGCAGTTGGTTTACTGCTTTCTGAGGACATGCTGTGCTTTTCTGTCAGCCAGTGACCTGTGGAAGGTGATATGCAATCCCTGTCTCTCCTGAATTATTGATACGTGTGCCTCAATCCCCTGAAGACATAAGGCGCTCTGCCTGACACTTAATGATGCAGAAAGCCTCCTAAGCACCTTCATGTTAGGAAGCCAGCCTCTCATTTAATTTCCTCTTTAGTAAAGCGCAGAATTTGCATGAAACAAGGGTAATTACTTCTTTGGGGCCTATGCTGGAGATTTCTTTAGAAAGAGATAAAGTGCTAAAAATACACAGGTTATATTATGCTTACACTTTCCTTTTGTATTGTGTCTGGTTTCTGTTGTTGCTCTGTTTGGATTGTTGCTAGGCCCTTGAGCGCATTCGTTAATTATAGTCTCTCAAACCTTTTTTTTTTTTTCACTAGCCTTTGTCGCTCACTATTTTTCACCTCCCCCCTCACTTCTGACAGCAGAGGTATGCATTTGTATGTCTAGTTTAAGCACACTGCCTATATTGACCCAGACACAAGGAAGCTTTAGTCGATAAAAGTGCAGTTTGTGTAAGAGGTTATTATCTCAGTTATTAAGAAATAACTGAGATGCAGATATCTACAAATATTCTACAATAAATGTTGAGTCTCCTATTTCTGTCACATATCCAGTGCACTGTGTGGAAAGCTTAAATACTAGTCCCATGGGTACCAGCAAGCATGGCTGAGAGGGATGACATGCCAGACATGGCAGCAGATTCTTGTTTATTAAGAAATGTCTCTGTGGTCTCTGTGGTCATAGGGCTTGCTAGTGTGGAAATCTTGTCATCATAATACCTTTTGAAGATACAGTGGTAGCAGCTCCATGTTCCATTATTTGAAATATTTAATGTTTCTTTTTTGCACTTGAGCCATTGCATCCAGTGAATTAAGGAGATGATTAAAGATAGTGTGTTTGGGGAAAAACATCAACAGATGCAGTTCTCAATAAAGCCAGTTGTGTGATATCAGTCGCTGGTTCATTTGACTTTCAGTTCCAAGTGTAGTGCTCTGGTTTAGGAAGAAAATCTTTTGAAACCCACCAAGTGCTATAATATAACTATTTGATGATTAGTATATTTGCCAAGTTCATTCAGAGTGTTTTTTTTTTTTTTTTAGATAAACCAAACAAAGTGCAAAAATAATCAGAAATGGGTTTCTTTGAGTGTTAAAAGTAAAAAGAACGACCCCCTAATTAGTCCAAGAGTGATATAAAGTGAACCAGATAAATTGAACCAGATTCCTATCCGCTCCATTAATGATTTTATTCTTCTCCGACAGCTATTGTCAATCCCAAAGCCCCAAAGGAACCAGCGAAAACTTTCAGTTTTGATTATTCCTACTGGTCACACACGACGGTGAGTTTGAACATTTCATCTGTTCCAATCCAGTGTAATGATGGATAACAAAGCACATTTTGCATGTAGCATTCATTTGAAATTAAATAATGTGATATTATTGCATTTCAAGTCATTCCTCTGTCTTACCCACAGCCGGATGACCCCAGCTTTGCATCACAAAACCGTGTGTATAATGATATTGGCAAGGAAATGCTGGAGCATGCCTTTGAGGGCTACAACGTCTGCATATTTGCTTATGGTCAGACAGGAGCTGGTAAATCCTATACCATGATGGGCAAACAAGAGGAGGGACAAGAAGGCATCATTCCTATGGTATGTTCTGTGATATATTTTTCTTCCACTCAACAAATATCTGCACAGCTTTCTGTTTGCTTTCATCATTGAATGTTTAAACAATCCCTGAATTACGAAAACAGTGTTTATCACTATCACTTCCAAATTGATCCAATTCAGAAATGCTGCGAATGTAACTTTGTTTCTAATCGTTAAATTACTCTGTATCTCTCCTTTATCCTCCTACTGTATATCTCACGTCAACATTTCATGCGGATAGCCAGCTATTCAGTGGGTCAGAAGTGCCAAAAATGACAACTTTGAAATAGTTTTGCCTTGGTGAAACAGCTATTTTTAATTGTGAAATTAATTCTTTTTCACCATAGCAGAGTGTGCCTGACTTGAAAAGTGGATACTAGAAGAATGCTCTATCAAATTCATCCTTGTATTTATCAGTTAAAATGAGGTATAAAAGGCTTAAACTGAACGATGCAACAATGACACCAGCCATATCATATCTGTTTTAGACAGGGTTAGTAGTTGTTTCATATCTTGATGCTCTTTAGGTTGCAGGGTCTGATGTTCAGTGTGTACACTGGCATACAATTAAATTTTTTGTTAGTGTTTTGTTTACTGCTTCTTTACAGATCCCTCTCCTCTTCATCTCTTGCAACCCTGCATATGCTGTTAGTTTGCCCTAAACACCTTCTTTCTCTGCCTCTCAGCTCTGTGAAGATCTTTTTGAGAAAATCAATGAAGACAGCAACAAGGAGGAGCTCTCCTACTCAGTAGAGGTGAGTTTTGGACAGACTGCTTTTGCATCTATAATCCATGTTTTTAGCCCCTCCCTCTAACTGTACTGTTTGTTGTCTTCAGCAAACGAATCATAGCCTTTTCTTCATAGTATATCTGGTAATAGTCAGACCTCAGTCACACACTTGGTGAGCCTTCAAAGATGCTTGGTTTCCACCGCACATTCTAAATAAACTTGATGGATTTGCAGAAATTTTCTCTAATATTTGGATCAATATTGCAATAGTTTATATTAAGTTAAATTCCTTCATGATGTTGCTCTGTGGCACTGGAAATGATCATTTAATGCTGCAAATGTCTGTAGGTCAGCTACATGGAAATCTACTGTGAGCGGGTGCGAGACTTGCTCAACCCTAAGAACAAAGGGAACCTCCGAGTGCGAGAACACCCGCTAATGGGTCCGTATGTGGAGGACCTGTCCAAGCTAGCTGTCACCTCCTACACAGACATTGCTGACCTCATGGATGCAGGAAATAAGGCCAGGTGAGCCAACCCTGGGATCACACCAAGATCCTGGTACTGACAGGGGACTAAAATGGTGGTGATAACCAGCTTCAGAAGAATGAGATCATTTATCCTAATATAAAACTACAGGCAAGATAATATCTTACAATCAGGGAATGTTGTTATCACACAGATTATTAAAACTTGATTATCAATGCTGACCTAGCTATTTATATTCAGGACACCAGAACCTTTATAATAAAACAGCATGTCCATTTTGATCTAGAACCCTTTTTAAGTTGTACCCAGGGAGTATTCCTCACTGAAATAAGTGTATGTGAGGCTTATGTGTGGGTTGGTGTATGTGTATGTCACGAGAGCTCCTCTGGGGAGGAGTGAGCCCTGCCTTAATCTTCCAGTGCTGATTCAGAAGGCTTATTTCTAGAACATTGCATGAACAGCCCGTATCTCCCCTGTGAACATTCCTGTGAGCACGCTTTGTGTATTTGTGTCTGGTGTCCTCACAGTATTATCCACCTCCACCACATAAAGTAATCCTTTTGACTTAATTCACTGTTATAGGTGTAAAACCCAGTAATGATAGCTCCAATAACAGCCAAGACCATGAATTTAACATTAATAATAGAGAATAATTTCCAGGTAAAAATGTTAAGTTGCTGTGAAGAATGTGGTATATCCATGCCGTTTTGTATTTTCTAACTAACCCACAGAACTGTGGCTGCCACCAACATGAATGAGACCAGTAGCAGATCCCATGCCGTTTTTACCATCGTCTTCACACAGAAGAAACACGACAGTGAAACAGACCTCTCCACAGAAAAGGTCAGACGAGACTTGAAACACTGCATCCGTCTTATTCTTGAAGTGCTTCATTCAGAATTTACATTTTTTTATAACTCACAACAGACTCGACTCTCATGCTGTTGGGAGTGGATTTATTCATGCTGGTTTATACTCACTCCATATTGAGTTTGGCTCTATGAATTCGGCTAAAATGTCTCCTAAGTTGCTCTTAGTGACTGTAGAAAGGAAAGAGAGAGCCATTTTAGACTTTGACTTTTAAGCATTTTCTCTGGCTGTAGATAAACAAAGACTACACTGTGTTATTGTAAACACTGTGCCTATTGTTGCTGACCTATCAGATTTTGATGCCAAGCTGCATCTCACTTGAGAGAAATGTTCAGATGTTTAGAATGTTTTACACTTTTGACCATTTAGTTTGTAACTATTTGTGTTTTTGAAAATATCCTGAGCTTTGTCTTCAGTGACTAGTTTTTTCATTCTTTCAGTAAAATGTTCATCTCCAGTTAGTTAATTGCTATTAAAGTGTAAGTTATTCATGATTTTGCTGCACTAAAATGCATTTGCTTCCTCTTCAGGTTAGTAAAATTAGCCTGGTAGACTTGGCAGGAAGTGAACGAGCAGATTCCACTGGAGCGAAAGGTACCAGGCTAAAGGTAAGAATCCCTTTAATACAAACCAGCAGTATTTACAAATCTTGAATAGTATTGCTTTGATGATTCACAAATAATATGCTGTATATATACTTTCATTTATGGTTGTAGGAGGGAGCAAATATCAACAAATCTCTCACCACATTAGGAAAGGTTATCTCTGCCTTGGCTGAAGTGGTAAGTGTTTAGGTCTATTTAGATTTTTCTTTTCTCTGCTGCTATTTCTTTATAGCCTTTCTTCTTACCCTCTACAACTTGACCTTGTCTTCTCAAGGAATTAATGTTTGTAGACAGGCATGCTGTAATGTCTGCCCTTCTGTTTTCTCTTTTCTTGTCCTTGTAATGCCTGCTTACACAGGATAATTGTACCAGCAAGGTAAACCCTTTGACAGCTCAATCTCTAACCTTTAACACTCCCTCCATGAGGCACATTTGACAGCCTTTTGCCATGTGCAGTGTTGAAGTTGCTGCACTGTTTTCTGTCAACACCACTTTTATCACCTAAGTGCCGGCATCACGCACGGTAAAATTTGCACTGTCCTGGCATAAGCGCAAAAGCTAATCAAATCTAGCCTCTATTCATTTTTCCTGACCTCTCGTCCTTACATATGAGGTGTTTGTCATGGTATACCCTAAAATTTGTAAGTCTGGAACTGCCATCCCTAATTTTTAGCATTAAAACAGAAAGACTTAATATCAGATGTCACCCTTATCTGCATGCCAAATTACTGTGTTTTTTTTTTTTCTTTTACTGCAGAGCAAGAAGAAGAAAAAGACTGACTTCATCCCATACAGAGACTCTGTTCTGACGTGGTTGTTGCGGGAAAACCTGGGTATGAACCTTACTTTACTGATGAAAGTGCTAGAGTTAAAATTAAAAAAAAAAAAAAAATCAACCATTTGAATCTTGTAACATGAACTGGGGTGGAAAAAAATGACGTGAGATAGTGTACATTATCTCTGCCAAATTAAAAAGAACACTGTCAGCAGACAATATTTTAATCTAACTAGACTGGCACATCTATGTCCTTGGTTTAAACATGTTTGGAGGAGAGAGTGTGCAGTGTATCTTAGCTGGCATATGTTGTACAAAGCAGTTTTGCCAAATGAAACTGAAGTCCTACATTAGCGGAATTAGTATTCAGCACACACTACTATAGCAAATAATAGGGTTATGTTCAGCTGGCGCAGTGGTGCAGTTGTTAGCACTGTGGCCTCAGAGCAAGAAGGGTTCAATTCAGGGCCTTTTCTGTGTGGAGTTTGCATGTTCTCCCTGTGTCTACGTGGGTTCTCTCCGGGTACGTTGGCTTCCTTTCACAGTTCAAAAAACAGGGTTGCAAACAGGGGGTTAGGCTAATTGGTTACTCTAAATTGCCCGTAGGTGTGAATGGGAGTGTGGATGGTTGTTTTGTCTCTATATGTCAGCCCTGCGATGAATTGGCAACTAGTCCAGGGTGTACCCCGCCTTTGATGATGCTGCTGCCTCCAGCGTCCTCCCGCGACCCTTAACAGGATAAGCGGTAGAAAATGGATGGATGGGTTATGTTCAATGCTGTACATTTTTAATACAGTGCAGTATGAATCATGTAGTATTGTGAGATAAGGCTTAAGAGATAAGATAAGGTCTTTATAAGATGTGTTAGAAAGATGGCCTTTGACCTACATAATACTCAGTTGATCTCTTTACAATTAACAGGTGGAAATTCAAGAACAGCAATGGTAGCTGCCCTCAGCCCTGCAGATATCAACTATGATGAAACTCTCAGCACACTCCGGTAAGGTGATGATCACTTGCAACATCATTTTAGCCAAGTGTTTGCTTTTGTTTCTTAACTATGACTAAAGTTATTACCACTATGATTTTTAGCTATGCTGATCGAGCTAAGAACATCAAGTGCAATGCTGTCATCAATGAAGATCCCAACAATAAGCTGGTTCGTGACCTGAAGGATGAAGTGGCTCGTCTGAAGGAACTGCTTCGTGCTCAGGGCCTTGGAGACATCCTGGATAGTGAGTTTTGTGCTGTCACAGCAAGTCATATCTGCAGCCACACAGCAACTACTTTCTCTCTCAGGGTCTACCATAAGCTGTCTTCTTTCCACTTCAATGTATAGAAGATAAAGTCTGCATGCTGTAAATAATTTAATGAAAATTAGTGTGGTTCACGTGGCTGATTGTGACTGACGACAAAAATGACACCTTTATTAAAATATTACAGCTCCTTTTGTGTAGACAAAAGTCATGACCTACAGACTAGTCAATTAGTCATAATTTCCCTATTAATAAGTTTTAATATCTGAACTGATTAATAACCTGTCTACTCACTAATGCCTGCGTAGATCATACCTGATGACATGGCACTTAATGTTCCATGATGTTTCTTTACAAATTCATTATCATTCTCATCTAGCTCACTAAGAAATGTGTGTAACCTTTTCCTCCCATTTTACTGGTGCTGACCTCTGACCCTTCTCATCTCTTCCTGCTTCCCCTTAGTTGATCCTATGGGGGATGATTGCCCAGGAAGTGGAATCAAATGTGTGTATATGTGTGGTAGTCATGAATTGTTGCTATTTGACCTATTAAAAATAGCCAACATTGCTTATCCCCCCATCACATTTTTATAATAAGTATGCTGCTAGCTCTGCATGTATACGCTCAAAAAGCTAAAGCATAAACAAATAGTCAGACATGCAAGGCTTCCGAAGGTGTTTTGATATTGCGAAGTTTAGCATGCTTTGCGCTTGTTTGTTATTTTGCTGAATGATGGGGGTAAGGCATCTATTTGCAGACTCAAATTTAGGGGTTTCAAAAGTTATGTTTAGAATATACCTTTTTAGAAACATTAACCTTTAAGAATAGTTTGTTTGTCTCCCCCACCCCCAATACACACACATCATTGTCTTACCATGTTAGCCTTTGGCTTACTTCTTTCCTGACAGTTTCTTTCTGTTCTGCTTTTTATTTTGTTTTCTTTACTAACTATCCATAACAGGTGACATTGATCAAAGCTTTAGAATGAACTACAAACGGAAAGGTGCATGATTTAAAATTTTTAAGTAGTAATTGAGTAGTGACTACTTCCTAGAGACGTAGGTATACAGTGTTAGCTAGTTCATGTATTATATAGTTACTACCTGTATTTTCAAAAACCCCTAATACATCTTCCTTAACATTATGCGGAAGTTGTAATGATTATAATTATTTAAACTACTTTAGTGGGTACAAGCATGCATTAATGCTGAAATCCTATCAAACGTTATTAAAGTTGAGTAACTCAGTGCTTGGATCTTAGAACATGTCCTATTTTTCTGATATATGTTATTCATATCAACTGCCTACATTTAGATCTCCAAAATGACAGCATCTCCCTATTATCTCACAATGTGCCTTCAGTAGTTTTTATTTTTTGTTTAACATTTTGCTGTCAGTGTATGCTGAATTAGATGATGTGACTGCAGCGTGAACTTTTGCGGCATGTGTCATCGACTCTCATCTGTCTTTCCTTTGGGAGTACTTGCACTCTCCATCTCCCTAACATCCAGGAGTCGATCTGCTGAGAGCAGTGTGTTTTCATTTATGACTTCAACAACAGGCAAACATCAACCTGTTCCTCAGAATTGTATATACTAGATATTAAATACTCAGAGTTAATTACTCTGCACTGTAATTCTCTCTTTTCCCTATAAAACCAGCCCCCTGAAAACTAATAAAGCACAAGTGAAAATTTAGTGCACTCTCTCTTAAAAAAGCTGGAGTGAAAACTGCTGTTCTCTGTAGCTGACCATTGTGTTGCGTGTTTTTCTTAACCCTGTAAAGTACAATGTGTGTCTTACATTGGTCTTCCCTTCCCTTCCCTTCCCTTTGTCTCTCTCCACATCTTTCTCTCCCTTTTTTCTCCTCCTTTTTTGTATTTGGTTCCTCCATTTGTATGTGTTTTTCCCCCCCTCATCCACCTTCTCTCTGTGTAATACCCTTTTTCCCTCTCACTCTTCCTCTTCTGCTGTTGGCTCAGACCTGAAAGACATTCAGAACAATAAGAATAGATACTTGATAGCCTCAGAGAATCAACGCCCTGGCCATTTCTCCACAGCACCTATTGGTTCCTTGACAGCCTCTCCATCTTCTGGCTCACTGTGCAGCCAGGTGGGCCTTCAGTCAGTCACCAGCATCCAGGAGCGCATCATGTCCACCCCTGGAGGAGAGGAGGCTATCGAGAGACTCAAGGTATAGTTGTTCTGTGCTGACTCACTGCAGCAGTCTCAGAGCTGTTATCCCTGTTGCTTTTATCGCCAACTCTTTACTGGAGATGACAAAAAACTACATCTCTCAATTTATTCTTTTGCCATTCAAACATTCATTCCCTCAGTGAAGCTAATATCTGACCCATGTTGTGCTGTGTGACCTAGGGTTATTATTGCAGTCATTTCTATAATTATTCAATAAAATAAATCAATAACCGTCACATTGTTTATTTTGTTAGAAGTTGTAGTATACAGTTGCACATTATAGTAAGTGTAGAAAGTGCATCTTTCAAAAAGGGTGAAATATCTGTCAATATATCTTTAAAAAAAAAACATGCCACCTTACCATTAAAGCCTAGGAGATGTGTAACGTTCGTTCAGTGAATTAGAAGTTGATGTAATGTCATAACTGTTTCTAGTGGTAGCACAAGTAGCCTTTAATCAAATGGAATTTAACTCGTCAGACCTTACGTGGCCTCTGAGCTTTACATCCCACACACTCGCAGTAGACTGTTCACTCTGCTTATACAGGAGCACATAACTACGCAATAGCCAACCCTGAGGAGCTACAGTTTCCATGGCAACCGTGGTGCCCAGTCTGTCTGTCAGCCAGTGACGTCAAGCACCAACGCAAACATAGAGGAAATTGGACCAAAATAGACTGTCTCTTACAGGCTTTTTTGCTTTGATAGTTATGCACATTAGAATTATTTACATTATAAATTTTTTTGTTCCTGAAAGTTTTTGCTATTTTAGTGATCCACAAACAAAGGTAACACAGAAATGTAGCTTTATTCTTACTAAAGTTTACAACATTGTATTACCCAACCTAACCAAACTACTATTCACTGCACTTAATAAAAATCTATTTTAAAAAAGTGTCACAGAATGTTTCCTTATTTAAGTACCTCACAGCTTTTATTAGGTGAAGAACAGACTTGGGGGCTTTACTAGAAATCATGTTTTTCATTAGGATAACACAAGATATCATTACGCTGGTAGTGTTTCCCTCACACTTTGCTTCTGGTGTTCAGGAATCAGAAAAGATCATTGCAGAGCTCAATGAAACCTGGGAAGAGAAACTGCGAAAGACGGAAGCAATCCGCATGGAAAGGTCAGTACTAGTGGGCACTTTATTTTTTTTTATCACTGTCCCTTGTGGTGGAGAGACATGGGTCCTAAGTCTACCTCATTCTTTCAGTTGGTTTGTGTCTTGTCAGGGTGAGACAGCCCACCCATAGCTCCATCTGTCTTTTTACCCTTCTGTCTCACTTTCTTCACCTGCCTGTCGTATTTCCCCTGCACTCATTCTGTCTCTTCCCCTTATCTTCTCTGTTGTCACACTCTGCTGCACAAACACCTCTCTCTGACACCCTTTTCTCCCCCTTTACTCACTCATGTGTGGCTGCAGATGTCAACTGTGTTACTGAGTGTCCATTGAGTCTCACTTTGGGCCATTCTCTGGGATCCTGCCAAAGATCACTTGCTGCAATTTTGTGCACCATCACTTCTCATTCTCTGTCTCATATATATATATATAAATATGCACAATTAAAACCTTAGTGCAACTTGCTGTTTTGGAGCACTGATGTCCTGTACCTTATTTACAATGTTCCATATTATTCCAAAGTCTACAAAAAATTGTTTTCTTCAATACAGGGAGGCCTTGCTTGCAGAGATGGGTGTGGCAATCCGCGAAGATGGAGGCACTTTAGGGGTCTTCTCTCCTAAAAAGGTAGAACACACAGAGATGTCAATGAGCTCAGATTTTCCACTGAGTGCGGATGTACACACCCTTCCACTATCACATCTTTGCTTCTGTTTCTTCTTTTTCCATGAGAACCCTTGCTGTACCATCACAGGTTTTTCCCATCTGTTCACTTTATTGTTCTGTCTTTCCACTCTTTGTTATTTGCTTCTTTCACATAAACAGCTTAGTCATGAAATAACATTTCAAGAGCATTTTGATCATTATCCCACCAAGAAGGTTTGTTTGATTGAAGTAGTGGGCCTTTCCTTCACTAGATGCAATCCCTCATCTAAGATTAGTGATGTCTTGTGATATAACATGCTAAACGTGCCTCTTTCCATGAGTCTGACATGATTGCCTCACTCATTGCATTCATCATTGCAGTACATTGTATGTACTTAAAACTACTATGTAGAACATGCAGTAAAGTGCATTTTCACTTTCTGTGTCTGACTGATGTCCTAATAAATGTGATCATCTTTAAAATTATGTGGCTGTATTAAGATTTGACAAGTGATTCTGACTTTAAGCTTCTTTAAAGTTATGTATAAATATAATACTTGGCTCTGAGTGGATTATTCAGACCTTCCCTTTAGCTGCTTTGATGTATTAGCGCTGTCATGATGTTTATTAAATTGCATGCAGTTGTGCGTTCCCCTCACTCTCCTCACCTCTCCAGCATCTTTCAGGTTTGGAAGTAACATGTGGCAGCAATGTGAAGGCCAGTAGATGTGCTAGTTTGATCGTCACATAGAAAGAGCTTTATCTTTTAATCTGACTATTCACTCACCAGCTGTCACAAGATTAGTGGTTGTTTTACATTTTCCTTCTTTAATGTTATCCCCTTTTTAGGCATGCTTTGACCCCCTTCCTCTGCTGCTAATTTGTGTTTTTTTTTTTTCCTTTTTCATTTTTGTTCACATTCATTTGTCTTGCATTCATTTTTTTCTCTCTCTTTTTCACTCACTGCTGCTCCTTGGGTTAGCATTTTGAGAAGCCTTGTGATCTTTATACAGACTTTAATGGGGTTTTTTCCCCAAAAAAGGTTGGTGGATTGAGGGCCTATCTGCTAGCATTCTTTGTAACTCCAGGTGTCGACTCTGTGTCAGTGTGACCATCTCTGTCTATGTTCATGTACTGTATATTAGGTCATCTGCAGTGTTGGATAAGAAACTACTGTATGCCCTATTTATTCATGTTGTATTTGTATACTTGATTCACTGCTGAGCATGGATGAAAGTAGTGAAGCGTACCTCTTATGCTTATCTGTAGACTCCACACCTTGTTAACCTGAATGAGGATCCTCTCATGTCAGAGTGTCTGCTCTACTACATCAAAGACGGTGTCACAAGGTAACCAAACCTCTTTAATGACACTGAAATGCTGCAGAGGATGTGTAAATTTTTGAAATTTCTCTCACCCCTTTTGATGTTAGCACGAGGAATTTTCAGGGTCAGAAAGTCACAAAAGTTTTTCTGTCTAAATTTACTTTCCTTCCCTGTTTGTCCTTCTGACCCTCGCTATAGACTATTCCTCTTGGGTATTTTGTCATAGTTATTCCCCAGGGGGATAGTAATAAATGTTGGACTAATAGACAAAAGACTATAGTGCTTTAGAAGTTTTGCCCAAAGATTACATTTAATTTCTGTGAATAACTTTTTAAAATGGCCGCCAATACAGAGACGGTAGTTTTCACTCTCTCAGAATGGCTTCTGCGATTGTTTTAGGGTGGGTCAGGCTGATGCTGAAAGACGGCAGGACATTGTTTTAAGTGGTGCTCACATCAGAGAAGAGCACTGCATCTTCCGCAGTGAGAGGAATGCCAATGGGGACGGTGAGGCACCATATTATGAGTTTGCTGTTGGTTTTAAACAGATGAATTAATTCATAAATAAACTCAGGATTGATCTATTTTTAATGGAAACCAGTATGACGGTTTGTTGTTGTGTTTTTGCTGAAGTTGTCGTCATGCTGGTGCCGTGCGAGGCATCAGAAACCTATGTCAACGGCAAGCGTGTGGAAGATGCCATCCAGCTTCGTTCAGGTACGTGACTAATTGATCACTAATTTTTTGTAAAAAAAAAACAAAAAACAACAACCAAAAAAAAACGTTATTAATAATCTGCTAGTGTGATATTTGTTTTATTTTAGTAGACTGAGATTACTAATTACCTACTTATTGAATCCATATGGCGTAGTTTTATTTAGACTTCAAAAATAACACAGTGGTTCCTAATACCCCTTGTGATGCTTTACATTTAAAACGACAAACATAGCGAAAGAAGTACTTCTTACGTTAACATGGGACCGATCTCCGCTTTTTTTCAGGTAACCGTATCATTATGGGAAAAAACCATGTGTTCCGGTTCAACCACCCAGAGCAGGCCAGAGCCGAAAGGGAGAAGACGCCATCTGCCGAAACTCCTATGGAGCCGGTGGATTGGACCTTTGCTCAGAGAGAGCTTCTGGAGAAACAGGGGATTGACATGAAACAAGAGATGGAAAAGCGGTGTGCAGTCCATCCTATTGCTTGTATTCAAACCAATTTTTGACATTGTTTTTTTTTTATCTAACATTATATTTAACCCATTGACCTAGGCTTACTGAAATGGAAATCTTGTACAAAAAGGAGAAAGAAGAAGCGGACCAACTTTTGGAGCAACAGCGACTGGTAAGTCCAAATACGCTGGAATTTAATCAAATCCATTTTCTAAAAGTTATGGTCTTGTGGACTTTCATGAAGTTAATAATAACTTAAGAGAAGGTTTAATTGATAAAAAAACTTATTTGATGCTATAATGAAAGGCAGCTTCTTGCGCAATTGAGCTACTTTGTGATATTATGGTTTGCTTTTGAGTGAAATGAACTGGAATTTAAAGTTAAAGCATGTTTTTTTTTTTGTTTTTTTTATGGCCAATTACAATTGGAACTTAAGTTCTTGTTTTTTGGATTTACGTCTGAGTAGGACTAATTCTCACTCTGATCTTAGACACTTGCGTGCGTGTGTTCACGTCTATGCGTGTGTCGAAGACTTTTTTTTTTACTCAGGGCGCATGTCTGATCTACTTGCATGGCCGTTTGTTCTAGGTTTGGACAAATGAGCCTTTACTTGCCTTCCCTTTTAAATTTTAACAGATTTTCTTCAGCTGTTTCATTGAGTGTGAATTAGATTATAAGACTTACCCCTTTCCAAATCCCCATTTACACTTTTCTTGTCTGTGTAGTGGATCTGAATCTTGCAAAACAGCAACTTAAGCTAAAGTTGATTTGATATTAAGAGCAAAATTCATTTAAAACTGATTGAATATTGGTCGTTACTGAAATAGATTGCCTTATAATATTAATGTGAAGCTGCATTTGCATGGTTCATGTTAATAGCATGTTTTCTTAACTCCCTCAGTACTGGTTCTGAACTAAGTTGCAGTGTTTGCCGTTAAGCTGGTCAACTTTGAAGTGGCTGTTTATTTGCTTGGATTAGATTTCTACTCTAGTTTTCTTGCTCTGTTTTGTCCTAAGTTTCATCACTTCAATGCAGTTGCTGACATGTACAATGCATTGTGATAACAAAAAATCCTGCTCTAGTTTTTTGACAGATAGTGACAATGTGGTTTCTCATTGACTTCTTTGGCTGCCTCTGGCATATGTGTAGTACACTGAGGGCACGGCTCAACAACAGTTTTTCACTGCTTATGGTTGAATCAGTGAATCACAGACCTTTTCCATACTCTGGTGGTTTTATGTGCAGAGCTACAGGCATCAGGTTCCAGCTCCCAACATGCTCCAATTCTAGCCAAAGACGCACCATCAAACACAACATCTGAGCAATTGGTTGTGATCTGTAATGTATTTTGTCTACAAAGAATGAGAAACTGCATTTTTCCAACTAACATATTTCTTGTAGTGGATTAACACCCTTGCTTCTTCCTCTCCTCTCTCTACTGGCTTTCTGATCAGCTGCAAGAACACTCTTATCTTCTAACTCACCGCTAATACTAAAGCCACTCAGACCTTCTGGACTAAAGGAGGAAAGCTCCAAAATCCATCTACATGCATGCCACTGTAGCATGTGTGGGGATCCAGCTTTCAGATCACACAATTTTGAATTAAGAAGAGGAATATCACAAAACAATACAGAACTGCTCCCATCGGCAACTATCCTCTATTGATATTTCTTTTCTAATCATAATAGACATGCTTTACCTTTTACTTCTAATATCAATATGCAACATTGGGAAACAAAGTTTAAATGAATGTACATTTATTCATATCCACTTCACAATTATACTTAAGAAATATGAGAAGAGCAAACTGACAAGAAAGTCAATGGAAGCCACTGTATGTTGGATTTTTATTTGTTATCTATCTTTATTTTCAACATAATTCTGTGAATGTGCATAATTTTAGGAACTGCATGATGCATACATCTTATATAGTAATGATGTATGAAAAATACTCAAATTATTAAAGCGTACCAGTCTTCTTTGGCAAAGAAATAAACTGTAATATTCTTTCTAAGCTCAATTTTACTCATGGCCGAAGTTCCCATGTTGCATATTCATACCTTATGTTATTCATTCTTTTTTAAAGCCATCCTCTCATCCTCTTTTTGATTTCCCATTTTAATTTCTCCCTTTTTTGGCAACCATATTTTGTTTCCTGTGTTGTTTTCTCAAGGATGGAGACTCTGATAGTGGAGATGACTCTGATAAGAGGTCTTGTGAAGAAAGCTGGAGACTCATCACTTCCTTGAGAGAAAAACTGCCCCCCAGCAAGCTACAAACCATAGTTAAAAAGTGCGGATTACCCAGCAGTGGGAAAAGAAGAGAGCCAGTGAAAATGTACCAGATTCCCCAGCGGCGTCGCATCACAAAGGACTCTAAGTGGGTGACTATCTCTGACTTGAAGATCCAGGCAGTCAAGGAAATCTGTTATGAAGTGGCCCTGAATGACTTCCGCCACACACGGCAGGAAATTGAGGCACTGGCTATCGTAAAAATGAAGGAGCTTTGTGCAAGCTATACCAAGAAGGACCCCAATGAGCGGGACTCGTGGAGAGCGGTGGCCCGGGATGTATGGGACACCGTAGGCGTTGGTGATGAGCGCATTGAGGATGTCATTACCAACGGGTCTCGGCCAGGAGTGGCTATCATGGACGACCTTAAGGTGCACATTGATAAACTTGAGGACATCTTGCAAGAGGTGAAGAAACAGAATAATATGAAGGACGAGGAGATCCGTGCTCTCAGGAACAAGATGGTTAAAATGGAAAAGGTTCTTCCACTCATCACCCCAGAGGGGCAAGAAAAGCCTCCCAGCGTAGGAAGTCCTACTTGCGCAGGCCCAACTCCAAGTCCTCTAGAAGTGAAACCTCCTGTTCCTGCAAAGCCTGATGGAGAGGATGCAGAATCACAAACAGGCCAAAGTGCAGGAGACGACTCAACCCTAAAGCAAGGGGGCCAGATGCGCTGGACTCGTCAAGAACAGTTGCGTCTCAAAAGTCTTCAGCAACAAGAAATTTCCAAACAACTTCGTCGGAATACTGGACCACATCGCTTCATACCTCCAGAAGACCGCAAGCTCCGCTTCCCCTTCAAAAGTAATCCTAAACACCGCAACTCATGGAGCCCTGGCACTCATATCATAATTACAGATGAGCAAGTCATTGAGTTAAAGGTGCCTAAAGAAGCTGTAGCAGAAGAAGAGGGAGAAAGCTGCCAGGCGGAAGACAGGGTGCACTCTATAGGACAGATGGCTGCTTCAGTCATCCAAATCACTCCTCCATTGCCAAGCCCATCAGTCCAGCACAGCACCAAAGACTTGGAGCAAGGTATAAGCCAGGGTCACAGACATAATTATAGAAACGACCCACATCAGTCACTACATGAACGAGGCCGCAGCAACTCTTTTAATCACCGCCAGCGGCCCACTGGCTCCATGGAGTCACTGCAGCAGTCTGAAAGCAATCGGAGGCACACGCAGGCTTCCTACCAGCCCCGCCACTATCAGAGCCTGCCTATGCATCCCCAGCCACAGCACCAGCAACAGCACTACCACTATAATAGCATGGTGTATACAGATGGCAGATTTAATGGCTACCAGCAGTACCACCACACTGACCATGCTAACCATCCAATCAACTTTCAGGCACCTCCGCGAATGCGCAGGCAAATGTCTGCTCCTAATCTAAAAGCCAGCCGAGAGACTTCCGTCTGAGTGAAACTTGTGAAATTAAGGAATTAGCTTGATATACTTTTAGTAGGCAAACACATTACAGATCACAACAGCTCTTAGTCATATGACACAAACGGCTAAGACTGACTGTGACTTTTGCACTTGACCAGTGTGTCATTGGTTGACCCAAAAGTATTGTTTATATTATATAAAAAACTTTTAATTATCATCAAATTATATGCTGTTTTATCCATTTTTGCCGCATTGTGTGCACTGTCATTATTAGCATTAGGAAACCTGTCTTAACTGAAGCTAACAATGGTTTTCAGGTTTTCAGTGAGACATGCCATGCCCACTCTGTTCAGTTTTCAGCATGTGTGACAATTCATCAGTCATGCTTTTTCTTGCCAAAAATATCTTCATGGTTACAATTTTGAGTTTAGATCTTAGCTGTTTTAGTACTGATTTACCATGAATGTTTTTAACCACTACAGTATGAACCCATTGAAGTGTCTAATTTTCGTTAAAATTTGTCTAGTTGTAGACTAGACAAATTAGAAACTGAAAAACACTCTATATTTATGTTTTTTTTCAATGTTCAATGTAACTGAATGTTAGAATGAAATAGTCTGTTCTCTTTACAATTTTACATTTTTGTGTTTTACCTAACAACATTTTATTTTTATTCTCATTGTTGGCCTACATCTGGAATCAAAACCATTGTGATCAATTATGAAATAACTTGATGCACTAGTTGGGATGACTGCCTTCTAAATAGACTGAAACAGTGCCTTTACACGCACTAATGTTATTAATTCTTCTTTGCTTTCAAACAGTTGACTTTCTTTACTTTTTAATTTAGCACTGAAAGGTTTAGCTAATATTTGTAAAGAAGAGTTAACTTGTCTAACCAAACTAACCTAGTAGTAATAATAACATACTGAATTATTTAATTGCTTACTAAGCTACATAATCACAAACACTCAAAACGTCTTTTTTTTTTTCAATATATGCTTTAACTGCTACATTGCTACATACTTCTATTTTGGTGTCTTGAACGTCTTCATGTGATAGATACGCTGTACCATGAATTAATCAAAACACGTTTTGGTGCTTATCTGTAAGTTTCACTATACTCAAAAAAAAAAATTTTGTAACAAAAAAAACAAACAAAAAAAAAAAGAGCCTTATTTTATACATTGGTATATTTCTCTCCAGGAAACTTGTTCTCTTTGAGCCACATTCAGAAAAGAACCTATTGGATATAAAAAAAATGACCAGGAGATGGATCCACATGATACGTTATCTAAATCTTCACAGTAGCCTGTACAGAATGTTTGAAATGATTTCTGTTCTCTTCCTACATAACCACAAATCATAAGCTGAGCCCTGTCTCGGTCTTGAAATTACAGTTTGGGTTTTTGGTTCACGGAGTAAGCAGAGAGTTCACTGTGTTTAGATTGGATGTCCTGCAGAGTGTCGTTATGGCTCCCAAAGACTCGTGGTGAAAAATGTTGGAGGGAGGACAAAGCCTTGAAGTGTTTGCATAATGTTAATCTGGAGAACTATTCACGTCCAGCGATATCTTGAGCCTCCCTTGTTTTATATCTCTACAACCTGGATCAATCTATCAGACTGATGGTCTGAAATTGGTGGTCCATGTTAGGTTTTTTTTTTTTTTTTGCCTCTGTGCTTTAGCTGGAATTGGCAGCAAATCTACTTATTCATCTTTCTCTTGTTTGCTGCATTTGTAGCGTTAAGAGAACCCATTATTACATTTCAATACCAGATGACCTTCAAATCATTTTATAGAAATGGCACTCAGCAGAAAAGCAGAGACCTTTGAGGACTATCTAAAAGTGAATATGAAATATTAGTTTTGTTTTATACTTCTTGCTTTCATACTATATATTCTGCCTTACTGCTGTAACACAAAAACCAAATAATATGACATATGCAAGTCTTGTCTCTCCAATTTATGCCTCATGTCTGACTATGTTTGCATGCATTAAATTATGTTTCTTCAATCTTAATAATAAATGCTCCATTAACAAATGCTACTTAACATAATGCACTCGTGGTGCTGATGAAGTCCGGGTAAGCTGGAAAGTATACAACCTCAAATGGACAATGTGTACAGTGTGCCGTTTGTTTTAAATATATATACATGTCAGTGTTTGGTCTCAATTCAGATTGTCTGCCTGATGAGTGTTGTACATCTGCTTTTTGAATCTTCAATATCAAGTGCCTCATTATGTCTGTGAACTGAGTCATGTTACTCCTTAATCAAGTGCTTCGTGCAAACATGGAGAGAATATATGAGCATTTGTGTTCACGGGTTAAAAAAAAGACATATACTGATTCCTTGTATTGCTGGAAGTTTACTTTCAAAGTACGACTGAAATAAAATGACATGCTGTAAGTGCAGTTATGTTATACGGGTGGTATTTGATGTTTGCTGTAGTATCAGATGCAGTACCTATAGCCTTATTATGCATTGTAATATAAATCATGGCACTGCCCTGTTTTTATTTGCAATGTGGGATAAATTTATCTCTCATTCCATTAACATGATTTCAGGCATTGAATTTAGTTTTTAGGTTTTTTATTTTCACCTTTCAATTTTTTTTTTTTTTTTTTTTTTTTTTTAAAGAAATCATTCAGGTTTTGAAATAGCTCCAAATGTGCACACAGTACATGCGGGTGCTCATGAAATAGTAGATACACGCAGATTGCTACATTAAGGACAACTTATTAGAGTTTGAAGGTTGTTTGGATTTAGAGAATTCACCTTCCATTGTGTTGGCAGGAATTCAGCAGGGACGAAGTTAATGACAAATGAAAAGGCTGCATTGTCTTCCCAGAAGACACTGAACAAACAGGATGAGGTCATCGGGACCATAGCCTGTACTGCTCTGATAATAATGATGATGATGGTGGCGCCCCTCATTGGATTACAGTTGACTCAGTTTTTACTGCATCTCTCCATCCTCTCCAGCCATATCCCTCCAAATATAAGATGATATTTCATTGTTTAGTATAGTTTAATTCCAAAACAACGTGTACCAATGTTTAAAGCAGCTTTTTATCAATGATGTAGGCTGAAGAATTTAACTATCCAATTTACTATTTTATATATAGTAGAGCCTGACTGATATTAGGGAGTAAAAAGTTCTATCAATATATCAGCCGACATTTGATCATTATTTTTGCAGTATTCATATATGCTACAGAGGCAGAATATTCTACATTTTGATAATGAACTTTTATTGTCTTAAATGACAGCAATTCACTGAATTGTGACCTTCAATGCAAACTTAATAATTATATATCACCCAGGCAACTTTTTCTGCATTGTGTTCTTTAAATCCAATTATTTTTTGGTTACTGGCTGATGCCGATAACCATTATATATGTGATAGGCCAATATCGGCCAATCAATATATCTGTCTGGCTTTAATATACAGTATGTCAAAATTTGAACAATTTAATACTAATTAATTATGATCTACTTTTTGCTTTTGTAAATTTACTTATGTTTTTTACTATAAATGTTTATCTTATGTTTTATAATGGACAGTAGATGTGATTATTGATTACTAATATTTATGATCACAGTTTTTCAAGCAATCATAACTTTCATTGCTGATGTTCAGATATAGGAGGTATAGTTCATAAAACACCGTGATTAATTGTTGCTTGCCAAGAGGGATTACTGTCTCACGAGACAGCTGCATTACAAGAAAATGCAGCTTATTGATTACAATGTTAATTCCAGTGGCTATCTCTGCAATACAGGACAGAGACCTTTGGCAATGGTATTATAACCGTTACTTCAAGGTTAGTTCATTTTTTCTAACGCATTAAATTGCAATATTGACTGAATCTGCAAATTGACCCTTTTTTAAGGAGAGACATTGCAAAACTTGTTTGTCCATTTTATTACACCATTTCTGTGAGTGCAATCCCACTTTAATATCACATTATTTATACATCCTGTTGTATGTATGATACATCATCTGGGCCGATAGCTAAAGTCTTCAATACATGTCTTGAATTCGGTTATAACCCCCTCAGAAGTATTGATGAATTCCAAAGTAAAGATCGTATAGAATCTTAATACTGTGTTGTTTAAGGTGAAATGTGGTGAAGGGAACCGGCTGAGCTCACTGGTTGTAGCAGCTGATGAACAGCTATCATGTTCTCTTCCCTGTATGTTGGTGTCCAGGTGTACGAGAGCAAACTGCAGGAGCTTCAGAAACAAGTGGAGACTATTTCTTTGGTAGCTGAGACACCTGATGAAGAAGAACTGGAAGAAGAGGAAGAAGAGGAAGGTGTTTACTGTAAATGTTTGGTCCTGTATATATTTCGATACTCTCACTATGTAAGCCCAAAAATATGTATGTGCTCTCTTCCACATTTCTGTCCAGAGACTAAACAACCAGCATGTGGGCACAGTATTTTTCTGCTAAATAATGATATATCAACAAAATTGAACTTACTAAAAATGTGGTAATGATGCCATACTAATTTAGGGTATTAACTTGTTTACAAAAAATATATCTAATTCTGTTTAAAATAAAACTTTCTTCCAATGTACATCCATTTTATGAGACTACTGAAATCCATACCATACCCATACTTGCTCTTATTAGCTTTCCAACTATAAATTGCTTATAGGACACTGGTGACGTTCGAAAACAACTATTCTTTTGACATAAATGCATCCCTTTACTTTCCAAACAGCTGCCGGTTTTCAACATTTTCAGTCAAGTGAAAATAAACTCACAGAATCCAAATAAAATAAAAATAAATTGAATAAGCCTTTTTTTTCTATCTGACTGGATTGATAATAAAGTCAAAATTTATGCTTGTGTTTACAAACATTAGCGATTGGTTTACCCAAACTTGGACATATGCATTTATAGTTATCTCTCAAATTGTTTGCCAAATATAACAATTCACTTCAATATTAATGTTTGGTATTTTGGTGAGGGAGAGAAATTTTTCTAAAACCAAACTTTGGTTTGGTTAAAAGTAGTGCTTATGAAATTCATGCTTTTTTTTCCCCCACATCTGTCTGTAAACTGTAACCTGACAACATATTTCACTGGACGTATAACCTAGAACTGCAGGCAATACATGTGAAATACAGGGAAAATCTGGTTGGGCTAAAACAAGTAAAACCACTGAAACAATCCTTTTTCGTTGTTATGGTGTGTTCATTCACATCATGCTTGTGTTTTTGCCTGTTAAATTCACCACTGTGTCCTGCAACCCTTTAGTGCCGTGGACACAGCACGAGTTTGAGTTGGCTCAGTGGGCCTTCAGGAAGTGGAGATACCATCAGTTCACCTCCCTCCGTGACCAGCTGTGGGGAAACGCTGTCTACCTAAAGGAGGCCAATGCCATTAGTGTGGAGCTGAAGAAAAAAGTGAGTAAAAAAAAATGATTTTATTATGGCAGTGTAGCTGGTGAAAGTTTTACATGAGGTAACAAAGAAAAAAAAATATTGACAAAAAGTGAACGTTAAGTGCAAATGGTCTTCCAGTTGTTCATTGTCACAAAAAGAAATGAAGTGTGTTATGAATCTGCTGTGCTCCACTTCCCCCATCAGGAGACTGATACAATTTATATTCTTGTCCAGTTCGAGGTGCAATCACATAGCACCTCGTGATTGATACTGTACATGGGTCATCTGTCACAAATACTTCAGTTTTTATGTTTCATTTGTCTTTATTGTTTTACCTGTAATTGATGGTCAGTGTTGTAAATTGAGTTGGTGTTTCTCCCCATAGAGGATGATGGGAAGAGAGGCCACAAAGTGGAGGGTTGTATGGATTTACTTGACCCTTCAACCTTCGTACATCTGCAGTAAAACAGAACCATGGTTGAAAACATAGTGAGGCCGCAAATCTTTGAAGTCCCGCTCGAGCCATTGATTAAACCCTTGAAACTAATCTCTGTTTTGTCAAATTACATATTTTGTACTTTTTTTCAATACTTATTGTCATGATCTGTGTTGTTGTACATAAAAACCACCTTATGGACATGCTGACAAGGTCAAAAATGTGATTTTCATCAGAAGGGCTCTTGTATTTTCATGGCTGTTGTTGTTTCTCAGTTTTAATTACTTCCTTTTCGATCACGTCTTCCATTTTGTAGGTTCAGTTTCAGTTTGTCTTACTGACAGACACGCTGTACTCTCCGCTGCCCCCGGAGCTACTGTCACCGGAGCCAGAGAAAGAGCGTGACTCCAGGCCTTTTCCACGCACCGTGGTGGCCGTCGAGGTTCAGGATCTGAAGAATGGAGCCACTCACTACTGGTCCCTGGATAAACTCAAGTAATTCCCTTAAACTAGCCCTGGTTTAATTATATCTGCTGTTTTCTCAGTTGGGTTTGTTCACAGTACAAAAACACACAGTGATGGACTGACTTCTTATTCCTCCAGCCGTTACTGGACTCCTATAATCTCTGTCTGCTTCTCGTTAATGTTGGGTGCACTCTGTCATCCTTTTGTAGGCAAAGGCTGGACCAGATGAGAGAGATGTATGACCGTGCTGGAGAAATGGCCTCCACGAACCAAGAGGATGTCGAGGGCACGCTAACGGGAAATGACCCCTTCTATGACCGCTTCCATTGGTTTAAGCTTGTGGGGAGGTAAATATCATTTTAAGTTTTCCTGTTTAATGACCTTGTTGTGCCCTTTTTAGGTTCACCAGTAACAGGTTTTATGGTTAACTAATTCAGTGTGGCTTCTAAATGTGTTTACTTACATTTTTCATTTTCTTACTCAAATTCTGTTTCATAAATTGACTCCCTGTCATGAGAGCCATGTGTATTGATGTTATCAAATGTATTGGATTCACGCTTTGTCATTCATGTCAGGTATTATTTTGTTCCCTTATTGTCATTGTGATTTATTTTTTGTTGTGACGATTGTAACTTCATTTTAAATTTGTTATTTTATTCATGTCATTTTTCAGTTCCTCTTTGTGTATTTATATTTATTTTAAGTCATTTTCACTTCCACTGTATCATTTTGTTGTGCTTGCTGCAATTCTTGTCATGATAATCCTCCCTGTTCATACAGAGGGATGTAAACAATATAGTGGATTTGGATTGAGTGAAAACTTGTGACATTTTGTATTTTATCCTCTTTCATACATTAGAAGATTTACATGTTAATCCTGTTAAAGCAGCATTTCATTTTGGTCTGAAATTGTCAGGTTTTTATAAACTGCTGTGACAGCTTCTTGTAACACCTGCTTTTTATGGAATGAATTGCGTTTCCAGCAGCTCTGACTTGTAAATTTTAGGAAAAGTATTAGCTTAATCAATTGATGTTACTAATAATAGTATGTCCAACTCTGTCCAGGCTCTTGATTACATTTTTATTTTCTTCTAACTTTATTATAGATTTGTGTTATTTATTGCTGTAGGGAATTATCGCATGTAAAATCCATCCTTAATGAACTGCACTTGCCTCTTTAACTGTTCTATTACTCCATTGTTACCTTTCCTTCATTTTTACCACCGTTCCCAAACTGCCAACCCTCTCAGCTCCCCCATCTTCAACGGTTGCGTAAACGAGCACTTGGCGGACCGCACGCCCTCACCCACCTTTTCTACCACCGACTCTGAGATCACAGAGATGGCGGACGAGCGCCAGAGCGAGATGTCTGACTTGATTGACGACGAGGCGTTTGTGGACGACACAAGCTCAGACGCCGGCACCGAGGAGGGCTCGGACATCTTCAGCGATGGCCAGGACCCCTTCTATGACCGCTCCCCCTGGTTCATCCTGGTGGGAAGGTTGGTGATCAGCGCTGGTGTTTCAAAGCCCTCTGCACTCAAGCTGGGACAGAGATCTGGGGCGGATGCTGGCTTAGTGTGGTTGGTTAACTTGTAATTACACAGATATAAAGCAAAAGGAAACAAAGGAAAGGAAGAAATGAGGATTAATGAGTGAAACACAATCATGGACATGCTGATGTCATTTGTTAGTTAAAGAGATATTGAAAGGGACAATTCAACCAACAATCCTTTAGCATTGTAGTGCCATTTCTCCATCTCCACTTAAAGAAGATGTATTCAGGACCTAAGATATAATCGTATATGTGTTATTTTGGCATCTTGCACTGAGGCATCTGCTCGGTGAAAGAATTATTTCAGAATCCGATCATGTATTCATTTGCAGTGTTACAGAGACAAACGGGGCCAGTTTCGGATTTAATGTGATTAGTCATACTTCTTTGCTCACGGGCCTGCTTTGGACGAGCTACTTGTAATTTAGATTCCCATTTCTAAAAATTGAAAAGCCACCATCCTTTTCTCCCCACATCCTCCCAGCATGATGTCTTATCCCCCGCCACCATCACTACGCTGACTCTATTAACGCCCATCTCTGTGTGAAGTACACGTATTTTCCGTGTCTAAGCTGATTAGTTGTCTGCCAATTTGTTTGTTTCTTCTTTATGTTGGTTTTATTTATTTATTAAATTATAC
>KV751326.1:719119-746611 GCA_001698575.1 Mola mola
CATCTGTAAAAAAACAAAAAGAACTTGTCTCTATCAGTGTTATTTGTCTCCAGAGATGAATTTTATTTTATTTTTATTACTCTACCCACACGAGAACTGCAGCAGTCCTCAGGAGAAGACTGGCTTTGCTTACTCAATAAACAATGAAGGGAAGATACAGATGTCAGTTTACGTTTTGCTAGAGAAACAAGGCTAATTTACATCTATCGCTGCTAATGAATTTATGAGGTTGCTCATCCTCAGCCGCCTCCTGATTGGCCTTTAGAAAGGAAGTAAGCGCCATCAGTCAGCAGGCGATTTCTTACAGTTTTGCGTTTGTGTTGACATCACAATAAGAGAAGCGACAAGCCGAAATGCATCTATGCTGGGGTTGGATGATGTTTGTCTGACCCTTTGCGCTTCCATGTCATGAGAAAAACAAATGGGGTCTCAAAGAGACGAGGAGGAGGAAGTTAGACACGATTTGTCCACTCTGTCCCTCTTGGGATCAGTGTGGTGGTTAACTATCATTTAAGATTCCTCTCAGCTCCTCCAGCTTTCAGCTGTCATGTGATACAGAAGACAAAACAGGCCGCGGCGAGGCGGGAGAGACGATGAATTTAGGATGCTTTAGCCTTGACGCCAGCATTCGTTTAGCTGAGGCTGCCAGCTGGTAGCCTGCAGGACAGATGACGGGTCTGCACCGTGACTCCCCACCACTGTCCAATAGTGAAGCACTTCCTGTTCAGCAGCAGCGCCGTCACCACGTGTTCATTGAAACCTCTAAACTCATCTAACGCTCAGCGCGTTGACTTTTTAATTATTATTATTATTAACATTGTTCATTGTCTTGTTTTGTTTTTTTTTTTATTATGCTTTTATCATTCCATAGTGAAGTTTTATATGAATGCAACAGAGGGCATTTATTTTCTAATTTCTAACCAAATTTCTTGGTGTTTAATTTTGCACATTAACACATATCTATAGCAAGACAAGGACTGGCACAGGATTATTTCTGAGTGACAGGAAGCTGATGAGAGCACATATCAAGGCTATACTGGATGGCTGTTCCTCAGAGAGGGTCACTCAGAAGAAAGATGTGATATGAAAGGGACGGCCTACACTCAAAGGTTTTATTTCTGATATTTGTAATGAAAATATTTGCTCTGCACATTGTTCTGCCGCTGCTACATTGGTACATCTTTTCGGTGCCTCTGTCTCTACAAAAGGTGCAGATGGGCGTTAAAAACTCTGGCCGCCCAACCAGAGAAATTCCTTCTGTATCATGTGAAAGGAAACATTGGGTGTTGAATCAGAGGCAACCAGCGCCTGTTACAAGCATTAGTGGCTCAATTGGTGACACATTGTAATTGTTGGCCGATGTAAAGACTGAAAACATTTGGCTCAGAAGTCAGATTGAGTGTCACTGCCCTCGGGTCAGCCAGCCTGCAGGTCAGAGAAACAAAACCGGCCATTCCTGAATTTATTTCTGAGGAAATGTTTCGTCTGTCAGCCAAAAAACAAAAACCATCTATGCACTGGACACGGTGCAGTTTTCCTCACAGGTATGTCAGTCACCCACCGGAGCAAATATTTTCACTCAAACAACTAATTTCCAGAGGTATATATTATTTTGGATGTGTATTTATCGTTTGCAATGTATATATTAGTTTGCAGCTGTTTGCACATATCAATAAAAAGGTTCAACTAACTGATCAAATTAAGTCTGTGCGGTTTAGTTGTTCGACTCAGAACCAACCAAATGCTGGCGCGGCAGCTGTTTCCAGTCCTGTGCTGGGAGAGCGTTGAATGTACTATGAAGATGTATGTTTTTTGTTTTTTTTTCCCATCGTAAGAGTAGGGATTAAAAAAGAGAAGGAGAAGTGAAGTGTGACCCACTGCATCTTTTCAGGGAGGCATTTTGAGTGGAAATCTGCTTTTGAGTTGAAGAATATTTACTCACAGCTCCTGCTAGCCAATCACTTGAATTCTAACATAAGGGTGTTTTTTTTTTTTTTTTTTTTTTTTCACTCATGTTTATTTTCTAATATCAGGGAATAAAATGCAAAGTAGCTAGTGAGATTTAAACTAATACTATGTTATTGTTGTGTTGGTGTTTTTCCTCACCTCAACATTTCTTTGTTGATGCCTTTCAAACAAGACACGCCAGTATATTCTCCATTCTCCCCTCCGATGATTGATATCCGTAAAACTACGTTCCCTTTGGATTTAATCACCAACAGAAAAACCCATGACGTTAACCTTGTACATTAACTGTCAGACTGGTTTCATTTTCATACTTATTTTGTAAATATCTGTGTTGTATGGAGCTTGAATTAAAATGTAAATATGTTTACTGTATTTGTAATAATTATAATCCATTGGCTGTATAGCATAGATGTGTCATGCAGATATCCTAATTCTGTGTATTGGTAATCTTGCACCATTGAACTGTTTAGTGAATGAGGCTACAATAAAAGTGCAAACTGCATATGAAGATCGAGTGCTACCTGTTTGTCTTCTGCTTGGTGCTGCGTGACTGCTGCCTTTACATGCTTGTTACAACTTCCTGGTGTTTGTGTACAACAAGCACAAAGAACAAAAACCATGTTGGGAATAAGAGAAATACTGTTCTCACAGCATATTCAACTTTTGCATAGGAAGTCAAAACAGGGAAGTGTAAAATCAAAATGTTGCATTACTGTTTTGTAATTCTGGTTTACAATTCTGAGTATTTCTACTATTATGATCACCTGTTTTTACATACATTTGTATATTTTTTTTTTTGCAGAAATGGGCATCAAGTGTCGAAATTTGTTCCAACACTCATCCCTACTGTGAAACTCCAGCCATCCTATAGATGCTTCATTTTAAAATAGTCAAATAGACTTTATACAGATATTAATATTAAAGAAAAGGAAAAGTACATTCATGCAGTTTTAATCAGGATCCTTCGTCCCAGCGCCCCCATGAGCACAAGACAAAGGCCTGCAGATATTAAACTGCAGTAGTGGAAGATTTTTTTCCCTGTCATCTGTCACAAAACCAGTATTTTTTTTTCATGGTGTAATTACCACGTGAAACCCCATCCTGCAGGGGAAAGAAGACCGGGACTCTGCGTTGGTTAGAGGTAACTCTTGGGAAAAATAAGTTGCGTATTTGATGCTATATAATTTTTTAGGAATAAAGTAGTTTGTGTGTTTTGAGCAGGCAAGCCAGAACATTATTGTGTATTGTAGTCACTACTACGTCTCTGAAATGCATGGTGTTGACTTTACAAACTAAGCAGAACATGGAAATATAAGGAAAGCACAAGTACTCGAATATCTTTATTATTCATTAAGTACATTTACAAAGTAAACATTCTTTCCGCCATCATTAAATATTGTGAGATGAATGTCGGCCGTTCATCTGTGTGTGCGTGTGCGACAGTCTCATGAGTGGCGGCCAGTGCAGCCAATAGGATCACCGATTCCTCTGCTCAGACTCACGGACCAATGAGAATGCGCGCACAACAGCGCGTGTTTGCTGCGCGTCCCCTGATTGGTGGAAACTCTACGTGGGCGGACGTGGGCGTCTCCTCGCGTCGTCACCCTGGGAGGGGAATGAGGAAGTTGGTTCCGAGCGACCTGAGGCGAAGTGTGTTGGTGTGTGAGGCTGACTTGTCATTTGAACACGGTTACTTCACTGTTCCTTCACGCGCTGAACACCATGGCACAGTAAGTTTTTAAACGACGTTTGACTTATTTATGCACTCGTTGAAGCGGAAAGATTGCGGCTGTTACATGCAGCTAAATCATTAAAGAGTGTGGAGTCGTTTTTAATGCATTGAGAGTATTTTTTTTTTTCAGTCAACGAAGCTGTTAGCTTGTTAGCTAACCAGCTAACCTGTTTAGTGTAAATTAGTGGAACATTTGATGTTAAAATCTTCTGGTTTGACCCATGTAGCTGTTGCTGTGAACTGTGGGGAATCACAGCAACCTTTAAATCACAAGTGGTATCATGTTAATGCCAGTGTTACTTTAAAACCTGTTTTCATTTCTCCTCAGTCAGTGATTTCACATTTAATTAATGAGAAAATGAGACAAAATAGTGGATAGTTTATATATGCTTGTTCAGCCCATGAGCAGATGCCCAGCAGAGCCCTTCAGTAAAAGTGATTATTCCTCCTCTCCACCCCACAGAGCAGACATCGCACTGATTGGTTTGGCTGTCATGGGCCAAAACCTCATCATGAACATGAATGACCATGGCTTTGTGGTAAGATCATGACTCTGGTTTCATTTTATCCATGTATTTTTCCTGGCAGTAAATTTGTTTTCGTACATTTCACCCAGTAATCACCAAACCGCCCCCACAGGTCTGTGCCTACAACCGCACTGTGTCCAAGGTGCACGACTTCCTGCAGAACGAGGCAAAGGGCTCCAAGGTGATTGGAGCAGAGTCTCTGGAGGACATGGTGTCCAAGCTGAAGAAGCCCAGGAGGATCATCCTGCTGGTCAAGGCCGGACAGGCTGTGGACGACTTTATTGATAAACTGGTCAGTAGTGTTAAAATCACTTGTGAAAAATTGTCTCTCACTCAGTTAAATAAACCAGCTTTGTGCTGCCTTTGCTTTTGTTCAGGTTCCTCTTCTTGAGGCCGGAGATATCATCATCGATGGAGGCAACTCTGAATACAAAGATACAACAGTAGGTTGCACAGAGTCACTATGTAGCAGAAAAATGTATTAATGACGGAGGCTTATCTCACCGTGTCTGTGTGTTTGTTGCAGCGGCGGTGTAAGAGTCTGAGAGAGAAGAAGCTGCTGTTTGTCGGCAGTGGAGTCAGTGGCGGAGAGGACGGGGCACGTTATGGACCCTCTCTTATGCCAGGAGGACATAAAGAGGCCTGGTGAGTTGTTATAAACTCTTATATTGCCCGACACCAACATGCTTAAAGAAACTCTGCTGCTGCTGAAGATTTTTTAACCCAATTTGAAGTTAATTGGCCTTTTTGTCTTTGTTTTAAGGCCATACATTAAAGACATCTTTCAGGGCATCGCTGCCAAGGTTGGAACAGGAGAGCCTTGTTGTGACTGGGTGAGTTCTTAATTTGTGTTGTGTAGGGTATGTTTATCATCACGTCATCTCACAACAGTCTGATTTTCCTGCAGGTCGGAGATGAGGGTGCAGGGCACTTTGTGAAAATGGTCCACAATGGCATTGAATATGGGGACATGCAGCTGATTTGTGAGGCCTATCACCTAATGAAAGATGTTCTGGGTATGGACCACGATGAGATGGCCCAGGTGAGCTGCATGGCGTCATATTTTTTTTTTTAATTTAATCCAATGGAGGAAAAACTATCTCACTGACTGCTTTTCATGATACACTCAGGCTTTCCAAAGCTGGAACAAGACAGAGTTGGACTCCTTCCTGATTGAGATCACATCTGATATCCTGAAATACAGGGACAGTGACGGTACACACCTGCTGCCAAAGATCCGCGACAGTGCAGGACAGAAAGGCACAGGGAAGTGGACGGCCATCTCTGCCCTGGAGTACGGCACACCCGTCACTTTGATAGGTAAGAGGAGGAAGTATCGGGTTTCCTACCTCTCCTTCCTCTGCTGGCTGGTTGTCATGATGACATGGCAAAAAGGATTATGTCACACATGTTAGCATTTCAGCGCAGCTTCCACAAATTAAAGGGCAGCAGTCCTCATGATGACAGACGTCGGGCTAATGTTTAGCTTTTCCAGCTAGCTGACACACGGTGTGGCTAGTGAGCTTCTAGAAAATGTGATTGATATGTGGCTGCCACTAAGAAGATTGAAGGCTTTTCTTCTGGTCTGCTCAGCTCTTCAAGTGACATAAGGGGGATTTGCTCTACTCTCTGGCTTCAAGGCTTTGCTCTGACTACATGCTAGTTTCCTAAGCTCTGACACCTTGTTGAGTTCATAATTTAAATTAAAACCTGACAGTCCTTTAGTAAACGTTCCATAATTTAGATTATAAAGTAGATTTTCCTTCATTAGGACCCTGTCTGTTTCAACCACGCTGAGGATTTTACTTTAAGGAACAAGTTTTTTGCTACAAATACAGACTGTAGATAATAAAGAGACAGAGGTTGTACAAAAGGCCTCATTGTGTGATGCAGGCTGGCGGGCAGGTGCAGTGTGCTCGATTTATGCTTCCAATAGGGATAAAATTCCTCAGCAGGATAGTTCACACATTGTCTGTGGGTTGCATCACCCAACTCTCCTAGTTTCAGCAATAGTTTTCTGCTTATCTTGTTGGCAAATATCTTTAATTTTAGCAAAAGCCTGTGTGTTGTGGAGGCAAGCCCCGCTTATACAATAATGTTATTCCTACGGAGTCATGTTCATGCTTGGGCACGTCTACGTAAGCTTGGTTGCTCTGCAGTCTGGCATTTTCTAGCATAACCTTTTGTAATCATTTGCTGTGAGGGGTTTCTAGAAATCTTAATTGTACATTATCCTTTGTGATGCTGACCTTGCTGTCCCCTCTACCTCCCTCTCTGTTCCAGGGGAGGCTGTCTTTGCCCGATGCCTGTCCTCACTGAAGGCTGAGAGAGTGGAGGCCAGCCGCTGCCTTTCAGGGCCACAGGGGGTCAAATTCAGTGGCGACAAGGCTGCCTTCCTGGAAGACATCAGAAAAGTACAACTTACGTAATTTAATATATTCTACACTAAAATGTTTAAATGCATTTTGCTAATTTAATTTTGAGAACTATGGGAAGCGCACTAGACATATTGTTTTTATACTGCAGTATAGCATTGTATAGCAACAGCATTGCAATAAATCTTGGTTTTACTGTTTTTGAGGGCTGATTTTGTCAGTCAACAATCCTGCCTACCAATGTTTCAGCCAAAAAATTTTTTATGGTGGCCTGTATCAAATTGTAATTGGATCAAAAACCTGTTCATTCATTTTTGTGTCTGCAGGCCCTTTACGCCTCCAAGATCATTTCGTACGCGCAGGGCTTCATGCTGCTGCGGCAGGCAGCCAAAGAGTTTGGCTGGTCGCTCAACTACGGCGCCATCGCTCTGATGTGGAGAGGAGGCTGCATCATCCGAAGGTACGTTTAACTTCATCTCGTAAGTTTGTCACCTTGTGCAACGTTGTGTCAACAGGCATCTTTCACACTGATGGGGAAAGTTGTGGTTGGGCAGTGTAAAAACATCTTGAGAAAGCAAGAATAATTGTTGACATGTTTTATTTTGTATATAATATTTGTGACTTAATTTAATTGTCTTAAAGTTTTGTAATAAAGAAGTGACTAACAGTTTTCATGCTACTTTTAATGCTAAGGTGAGAAAACTTAATGATTTACCAAAACCAGACTGAAAGAAAAATGAGGAAGCTAAATTGTGACACTGTTTTGGTGTAACTTGGGAAAGATGTTGTGTAACCCTAAAACAGAAATAACCACAGGCGTCTGTGTTGTACTTGTTTGAAACAAAACAGGGTAATGATATGTATTTAGGGCATTCAACAGTTACTGAATGAAACCCCCCTTGACTTTATATTGTTTCTCTGACACCAACGTCACCCTCTCCGCTCCTCACCAGTGTCTTCCTGGGTAAAATCAAAGAGGCGTTTGACAGGGACACTGATCTGCAGAACCTGCTGCTGGACAGTTTCTTCAGTCAAGCTGTGCAGGAAAGTCAGGTATGAGGAAGTGTCTGATTTTCAAGAACCACAGTGACAACTTATTTCTTCGTTTATGTAGATAGGAGCAAACAGAAACACTAGTTGATTTGATCATGAGGTTTTTAACAGGTAGTTTGAACTAAAGTCTGGTTATTATTTCTATATTTGGGGTAATTATCATCCCAACTGCAGCAGGTGGTTAAAACAAATCATTTAATCTGTTCAATCTTTGTTTAGGAGTCGTGGCGTAAAACAGTCAGCACTGGGGTCAATCATGGCATCCCTATGCCCTGTTTCACCACAGCGCTGTCCTTTTATGATGGGTACAGAAGTGAAAAGCTGCCAGCTAACCTTCTCCAGGTAAGACAATAGTTGATGGTCCCGCTGAGCCATGTGGTTGAGTGTTTATCTGATTAAAACGTTCACGTGGGTTTGTCTCGTGCTCTAGGAGGTTTAATCCGACAGAGTGGTGTGTGTTTGTCAATGTTTGCTGCTGTCGTCATTACAGAGCAAATATCTGAAAAAAATGTGAAGACTTGTCAGTGGTTAAAAGTGAAATTTGTGTAAGTGTAGGTTTCAGAGGTTGTTGATGTTATTGTTTTAGGCACAGAGGGACTACTTTGGAGCCCACACATATGAATTGCTGTCAAGCCCCGGTCAATTCATCCACACCAACTGGACAGGCCATGGAGGAAATGTCTCCTCCTCTTCCTACAATGCTTAAGGACCATCTTCACATCACTCAAAAACAAACAAGATAGAGGACCGAGGATGAGGAGAAGCTACCTGTGAGAGAAGACGACACATTATGTATAAAAATTTCTGCCACCCACCCCAGCTACCTTAAACTTTTTGCTCCTCTTAAAAAAAGCTCGATGCAGTTTTATTTATAAGAGGAAGCATCGATTGTGTGTTTAGCTGTAGCAACTTTTATCACAGTAACAAGAGGAGCAACAAAGTGTTGATTCCATCTGGATGCTGTTGTTATCATGCTGGCTGTCAGGCTAACGCTGACCCTTCATGTCGGGCCCAGGGTTCACCATGCTAACACTGGATTAAGGTGAACCATTGCACTGTACTGTATTAGGCTAAATAAAGAGCTCAATCCCTTTATAATTAGCTTGTTTGCTCCTTACTCCCTGGGGGTTGTAAACAAGATTTCCATGTGTTTGTGTGTAGCACTAAATTAGGCAACAAGTAAAGTTGAGTGACCTCAGATATTAACCGGATGTTCAGTAGAAAAGAGTAGCCTGGCGGAAGACAGACACTCTGACCTACAAGTGTGTATCAATATTCACATATAATGTTATATATCAAGCAAGAAACTGTACAACTCTAATATGGTAGACCAAAACTCCTAAAATCAAAAATAAAGTTTAACAATCAATTTAATGCTCCAGAAATTAAATGTAAGCATTTATTTCTTTATATACAGTGTGACATCAATACATTGATGTTTAATTTGCCTCAGTTTTAATTTATTTTCTTATTTAATATTCATTTTAAGTTCATCCAGATTTTTTCATGTAAAGAAAATCAATACACAAATGTAAATTAAAATGTAATTAATTAATACAGCGGGGAAGCAAATTGATTTGTCATAATTTTTCTATTTTATATGGCTGCACAATCATAAATTGATTAAGTGACTGGAAATAGTTAAGATATTGTGCTAGATTATTTAATTGAAGAGGGACAGCCTTCTCAGAAAATTTTGATAATCCTCAAAAATGTCTCTAAAAAAGGTCTGAATTTCCATTAAGCACGTATCCTCAAATTTCCTAACAAATAGGACTGTACACGTTACCTTGGTGATGAGGGGCTGCAATACAACAGATTTAGTTCATGTCGTCCTTTCACTTATTATCCAGCAGGTGGCAACATACATAAATCTTTGCACACTTCTACTTCAGAATGGTGACAGTAAAAACTGATGGTTTCAGCCGTGTTAAGGCAAACTGGACCACAGATAGAAAGTTGATTTATCAAGCTCAAACTGTCTCTTCCTGAATTTTTAAAGTTAACGTAATTCAACCGCATACCATATAGTGAATATCAGCAAGAGTATTTTAATAAAAGACCAATACCAGTGTATCTAGCCAAGCCATTGGTTCCTACTGGTAATATAGTTCCTAGTGATCCTCAAAAGAGCATTAGTTAGAAAGTATTTTCATCCAGACTTGACTATATTGTTTATAACAGCAGGACAATCTGAGCAAGACTCACCATCTATTGATCATCATAATGAAGGACAATGTCCTCCAGTGCTTTAAATATATTATTGAGCACTATTACAGAATCAAGTCATCTGAAAGTCCACATCTAGTCTGGTAACTTCTCTTGGATCAATATGCTTATGTACACATATATTTACCTTTTTCTGTATGTGCTGGGTATGCAGAATTGCTTGCAAATTTCAACTTTATGAAACCAAGTTTGAACTTGGGTTGAAGGACAGAGCTGCAGTTTTGGTTCATGGTTGCAGGAAAGTACCTTTGTAGTAGTTGGGACCCTCAGAAACAACACAGCATCCTGGGACAAATGGGCCTGCAAGGACTTCTTCTGGAAGATGTTTTTAACCTGCTGGCAGTGAGAAAAAGCACATCAATTTGCACCATGTCTCCACGTTAACAGCTGCGAGCTTCAACAGCCCTGCAGCAATGTCTGTGACACAAGTTTATTCAGTTTTATCTTTGATAAAGGAAATGATCTTGTTTAAAATCCTCAGTACCATGAGACACTATTTGAAATCTGCACACTCTGGTTATTAATGATTTATCCCTAAATGAATAAGACTGATCAGGACTCATTTTGCACAGCTCGGATGCAAAATTGAGGTTATAAATGTTTTATAAATGTCCCAGCTCGATTACGTGAATTAATTTTCAAGTCAAAAATATGGTTCGTCTGATCAACATCTATACATTAGTTAACCCCAAATGAAGTTCAAATATCCCACCCAAAATGGACATTACCTCCATGAACTGTGCTCACTAAGAGGACAAGAACTGATTTCAACCCCCCCCAAAAAAAGCTTTTTTTTTGGCTGTAGTTAACATCCAGCACGAATGTATTTAGCTCTGCATTCAATGCTTTGACAGGATTCCAAAGGGCATTTCCCTCATTTATACTTACCAACAGTTACTTTTCTACAAATGGAGACTTTGGAATCTTACCTCAAATGCTTCACAAAATGGTACACTGAGCCCCAACAAGCAGAATATTGAAACTACACCTACATCCAGTCAGCATCAATACTAAGTACTAATACGCTTTAAGTATCCTGCAAAGGCCAAATCAGAGCTTCAAAATGAATTACAAAGGCATTAATTTGAAGACATGGAAATAAGGTTCCTTATGGAAAATAAATGTAAATTAACCTACATTTGATCTACATTGAGACACAAGAGGTGATTAAAAATTTTTATTTTACACTGCAATGCTAAAATATTTCAAAAAAACAAGTCCATTTAATCTCTGATGATCTCTCAGCTCTTACATCCGACCACTTTACAAAGTAAACAGAACAAGAACACATACCACCTTCTTAAAATTCACACTGAATAGAAACCAACCAGTTAATTTTTTCATAAGTTATCAGTGACTAACACAAATATTAATTCACTGACTGAAATGCACGAGTCCGACTTAAGGCAGGTTTCGTTTCACAAATGTGGCAAGAAAAAATACTGCAGATGTGACTTTGGTCTTATTTGTGAAATTTTCAGGTATGAAAAAATACCTCAGCCAAATTGAGTATGGTCCGCTCTAAATTTCTTTAGGGTATCCGAGGTTTCTTGCTAGTGAAGTGACGATGATCCTTTTCAGGATTAGGCAGTCATGCAACAATTCCAGTGGTTGTTTTTTTTTTTTTTTTTTTTGCCGGTCTGGCCAACATCTTCAGCTTCTCCAGGAGATTCCAACCTCGATTCAGACGAAAACTGGGCTGTCCGTGTCCGAGGTCCCTATACATGTGAATTAAAGTGTTGGCAGTTCAGAACAATTAATACGAAGTCAAAAATAAGTCACTGTCAAGAGTGTATCATACCTAGTCAAATTCCGTTTATTTCAGACATCCCTTTGATTCACAAAACATAGAAAATGCATTCATAACCACTTCAACCGCAAACTTTCAATGGGAACTTGTCAAACATTCACATCAACCTCTGAGCCCACTTGCAAACTTAAACTCACTTTCAACCCCCCCAGTCCCCCCATACAGACTTCTACATAAAGTCACATGTTCGCACAGAGAGGGTGGTAACAAGGAAAAAACAAAGCACACAACCAGACACAGCATTCACATCAAATCAGACAGCAAGAAAAAGCTATGAAAGAATATAAATACTCATAGCAATTGACATTTCACTGTGTTTTTGAAGAAATTTGGTTGATAGAAAATGGTGAGAGAAAGTAGAGGCCAAAGGAGTGTCAAGATACACTAAATGTCCTTGTGATGGTCATTAGGAACACACTCGTACTTTCCTCTTCCTCTCACACTTGCACAGAGCCACAGGTTCTTCTCAACTCTTGCAGGCATTTGTTTCTTTAAACTATATTCGCACAAGCAGTCCTTCTCACACGTGCTTTTTTTGCTCTCCCGTTCGCTCACTCGGACCAACAATCCCACTCATCGACCTTGAATAGTGGTAAGAGCCAACAATTTCTTTATCCATATAAAGGGGAGAGGGAAAAAAGAACACCCACCGTCTAATACAGTATATGCAGATTGAGCCTGTGTTCTTTGATGATAAAGCATTTACACATGGGAAGAAGGGAACTGATACTGAGATCTGTTGAACATTGCTGCCAGTGAGGCGATTCCTCCCGGGAAATTGGGAAACACTTGGTGAACTGCAGAAGAGATTTACATGAAGGCGTTTCCAAAAGATGTTAAACAAAAACAAAAAGATGCATTCAACTGCATAAACATATATAATTATATAAAGCCCATTTCACAGGTTGCTGAGGGGGCTCTAAGATACTCGTGCATGTTTACAAATACTTAGCTTGCATGCACACTAACATTTTCTCAAAAACAAAAAAAGGGGGTGTGGCAGTTTCTACTAATAACTTGTCACCCATTCATTGCATGACTATAAAATCAGTCACAAGCAAGTATAAATTCTCTTTAATAAAATAAAAGGCAGTGTATTTTTAAATAAGATACAAGCACTTCCCCTTGTAGATATACTTACCAAATTAACCTAATGGCAACAAAAATAGTAAATTCTAGGACATCTACATTCCCCAACTTGAAGACTTAGACTCCATAGAGTTGCCAAAACCAGAGCTGAAGCCACTGCTTGAGGCGGTATTAGTACCTGCAGCCCAGCCGAGACTGGCTGAGCTGGGACTACTGTAACTGGTGCTGCTAGAGCTATAGGTCTGGTCTCGGGTTGTGGTGGCTGTGCCTGCTGTTGTGGTCAGACCCTGCTGATTAGCCAGCATGCCCATCATTCCCCAACTGCTCTGCAGTGCTGCCTGAGCTGCAGCCACCATCGCCGGGTTAAGACCGAGAGCCCCAAAGTTAACCCCACCACTACCGCTGCCTAGCCCACCACGATTATTGCCATAGCCCTGACTGAATCCACCAGCCCCAAACCGCCCTCGATCCATCATTTGCCTACTATTATTGTGTTTGGGCTCAGCATTGGAGATGTGCACACTGACGCCCTTGATGATCAAGTCCTCTCCACACAGGGCTTGGGCAACCTGACAAAGAAGTGAGGAGAAGATTATCAAAAGTCATTACACTTATCACTATCAACTAATTAACAATTCATGACGAATCTCACCTGATCATCTGCAAATGTGACAAATGCAAACGCTCGGAAAGGTTTGGGGATAAAGACATCAGTGACTTCACCATACTGCATGAAGTACTGCCTCAATTCATCAGTTGTCATGTCCTCTGTACAGCGGCCAACAAAGATTTTACGACTTCGCATGGGCTCATCGGGACATGCCTGAGAGGACAAAGAGGCATTTCATTAAATTAAGTAATCAAATTATGTTTTTATTTTGTAAGTACTAGGGGCACGATCATCAGTGAATGCAGGAGAGAATGGCCATCAGCTGTCAGTGTTGAATGTAGGCAGTGCAGAATGCTCATGTATGAGGGGGGAAAAAAGTTGCATTTGAAGGACAAAAACCTTCCTTTGCTATTGGTTGAGGCTATGACTTCGCTCGTCAAGAGTTTAACAGAGTTGAACTCCACACAAAGCTAAGATGCAAACCACTTTACCAAAGGAAGGCAAATTTTATTCACTTACACATAAAGGACATCAACTGGATGGATGTGTGTGCCATTATCAATTTCAGGTATGCAAATTATAAAGAATTATATTTACAATCCTGAACAAACTTTTGTGACATACAAACATGTTTCTGTTTTGACAGGAAACTGAACTCAACTTATATGTAAAACTGAGCAAAGATCTCAGTAAGATTCCAGATAAACACCAGTAACATAAGATAAGATGTAACTTTATTGATCCCACTTGGGAGAAATTCAGGTTGACACAGCAGTACAGAAGTGAAAGTAGCAGTGCAAAGGGATAAATAAAAACTAAAATACTAGAATCAAAAATATACTAAGTATTATGTACAACCTGGCCACTGTGTATAAAGTGTGCAAAGTGCAATGTTCCTGAGTTTTATAAATAAATGGAGTGTATCACGAAGTTTACATATCGAATAGTGAGGAATTCTATATAAACAGTTGGACGTGTGTAGTGTCAGGGTTTATTATCCTAGAGCGGTGTACGAATTGAGTCCTTAATCTGTGGAGTGGGTGGTGTTGGGAGGTGCTGGGAGGGGTGGGAGCTGTGTTGTCTGATGTCAGATGGAATGAAGGATCCCCCCCAAGCGCTTTGAGGCCCGTGGCCGTATGAGTCTGTAGCTAAAGGTACTCCTGAGTTTCTGCAGCTCGGCGTATAGAGGATGAGAGGGATTGTCCATGATAGCCTTCAGCTTTCCTCTCAGTCACTACACCTCCACGCTGTCCAGCTCCATCCCCACCACGGAGCTGGCTTTCCTCACGAGCTTGTTCAGTTTGTTTGCACCACCGCTCCCGATGCCACCTCGCCAACACACAGCAGCAAAGAAGATGACACTGGCCACTACAGACCGGTAGAACATCCTTAGCAGCCTAGTGTCCACATTGAAGGACCTGAGCCTCCTCAGGAAGAACACTCAGCTCTGACCTTTCCTGTAGAGGCCTTCGGTGTTGCTTGACCAGTCCAGTTTGTTATTTAGGTGCACCCCAAGTAACTTGTAGGTGTCCACCATCTCCACCCCCTCCCTGTTTATGAAAACAGGTGTTGGGTGTCTCTTCCTGCATCAGAGGTCCACTTCCAGCTATTTGGTTTTCCCAATGTTGAGCTGAAGGTGGTTCCTGTCACAACATCCCACGAAGTTCCTGATTAGGTCTCTGTACTCATCCCCTTTGTCGTCTGTAATGCAGCCAACAATGGAGGAGTCATCAGAGAACTTCTGCAGGTGTCATGTCCCAGAGTTGAAGCAGAAGTCAGGGGTGTAGAGGGTGAACAAGAACGGCAACAGTACTGTTCCCTGAGTTGTTCCAGTGCTGCTTGTCACCACGTCTGACAAGCAGCCTTGCAGCCTGACATACTGCGGCCTGTCTGTGAGGTAGTCTGTTATCCATGCCACCAGGTCCTGATCAGAGAGCTTCTCAGCCAAGCGGGCTTGCTGTACGGTGTCAAAGGCACTGGAGAAGTCAAAGAACATGAGCCTCACTGTACTTTGTGGCCTATCCAGGTGCGTATAAGCTCTGTGAAGCTGATGGATGATGGCATCATCCCCGCCGATGCCAGCCTGATAAGCAAACTGCAGCGGGTCCAGGCAGCCGCAAATCAGGGGCCTGAGGTGCTGCAGGACCAGTCTCTCAAAGGTTTTCATGATGTGTGACGTTAGAGCCACAGGCCTGAAGTCATTAAGAGCACTGGGATGTCCCTTCTTGGGCACCTATACTATACAGGATGTCTTCCAGATTGTGGGCACACTTTTCAGCCTCTGGGAGAGGTCAAAAAGATGTTTGAAGACTCTTGCCAGCTGCTCCGCACACACCCTGAGCACCCGCGGGTTGATATCGTCTGGTCCCCTGGCCTTATTGGTCCTGGTGAACTGCTGTCTCACCTGACTGATCTTGATGGTAATTGGAGGTGTGGAGGAGGGGTGACTGTCAACCCTGCTGGGTGTCAGATTGCCGTAATGCAGTAATGTTCCTAACCCCCGCCCAAACCTCCCTAGCATTGCCCTGCTGTAGCTTTCCCTCAATCCTGTTCTTGTAAGAGTCTTTGACCCTCCGCAATTCCCTCCTCACCTCTCTCTGGATTTCTTTTTGGGCAATCCCATTGTCCCCAGCCATGAAAGCCTTCATCTTCCTGTTCAACAGGAGCTTGATGTCCCTGTTGATCCATGGTTTGTTGTTGGGGAAGCAGCGAACCTCCCTGGTGGGAACAACACTCTCCTCACAAAAACCTGATGTAGTCCAGTGACGCATCGAGTGAGGCCCTCAATGTCATCACCAAAGTCTTCCTGAAACATCTCCCAGTCTGTTATCCTGTAGCACTCCATCAGGCTCTCCTCTGTCACCACCGGCCACTGCTGTACAGTCTTGGTCGAAGAGGGCTGTCTTCTAACAAGAGGATTGTATGTAGGAGTCAGCTGTATCAGGCATTGGTCTGATCTGCCTAGAGGGGGGAGGGCTGTGGCACTGTATGCCTCCTTAACGTTGGCATACAGTAAGTCCAAGGTCTTGTCCCCTCTAGTGCTGCAGGTCACACACTGGGTGAAGTTAGTCAGTGTCTTTGAGATATCAACATGATTAAAATCTCGAGTGAAGTCGAGAGAAGCAGGTCTGTGACAGTCGAGTGAATGACGTCACAAGTGCGCGCCACCACGGCCGATGGTGGAGTGTAAACAGTGATGATGATGGCCGCTGAAAACTCCCGGGGCAGACAGAATGGCCTCAAGCCCACAGCCAACAGTTCAACGTCGGGGGTGCATGTTATCAACTTCATGGTTACATGTCCCGGGTTACACCATTTGTCGTTAACAAAGACAGCGAGGCCATCACCCAGCTTTTTACCGCTCTGTTTGTCTCTGTCCGCCCGAACTAGTGAGAAGCCGGCTAGCTCCACTGCACAGTCGGGTGTCTTACCGTTCAACCATGTCTCTGTCAGGCATAATACACTGCTCTCCCGGTACTCACGTTGTCCGCTGACGAGGGCAGAGTGTTCATCCATTTTGTTTGGAAGTGAGCGCACATTCCCCATGATGATCGAGGAAGGGTTTGTATCTCCACCTCCTCTCCGGCTCGGGTTCCTCGTCTCTTTCTCCTCAGCTCCTTTGGACATGCCGCGGGTCGTTCCTGGTGCTTGAGGAGCTCCTTGCGCGAGTAAACAACCATCCATAGTTTGGTGATTGCTGTGTCCGTAGGACTACGGACACAGCAATCACATTGTAACTTCGACTGTTTGTTGAGCGCTAATTAAGCTTGAAACTGAAACTGCCTGTGTCGTAGACTACTTTCCCAAAAAGTGCCAGGGTAAGAAAATAAACTAAAAGTGCAAAAGGAGTAAACAAGAGTAAAAAAAGGAGTTGGGAAGCAGGAGCTGCTGTGTCGGGCTGCCACTCGCTGCGGCGCCAAGAGAGGAACTGATCCTTGAACCAAGGATGATCTGAATTTACTTGTATCACGAATGTTGGTTAAATCCCACCCCTAAAAAAAATGTGCCTGAAATACCTTTGAGTTGGGAAGTTTGCAGTCACACCATCGTCCATCAATCATGTGTCTCTGAGCGATGACTTTTGTTTGTGTCTCATAGTCAGCAAACCGGACAAACCCAAACCCTTTGGAGTTGCCGGTCTTTGCATCTCTCTTAACCTGGAGTGAACACAGATGAAATTTAACTCACCATTAATTTTCACTAAACCAGAGACTGTACAAAAATTCCTTATCACACTCTTGACCTAAAAGAAGAAATGTCAGGAAAAAATTCAGCCAGATAAGATGGCACTACCTGCACCATGATGACCTCCCCAAAGGTAGCAAAATAATCTTTCAGGTCTTGCTCTGTTGTTTTCCATGGCAGCCCAAGGACAATGAGATCTGATGTTTTCTGAAAGCCCCTTTTTATTTTCACAGCTGAAGCAGCATCTATTTCATCCATCTTCCTTTTGTTATCTGTGAAGCACAAACAGATGTGAGTAATGTCAGGAAAGAAGAGCCAATTACATGTATATAATCTTGAAATTAGGTGAGAAGATAGTATAAAGATCATGTGAAATCTTTACTGTCTTGAGAAGATGGCAACACATGGCCAAAACTATGAGGACACCTCAACATTAGCTCCACATTTGTTTTTCAAACATCTCCCTCCAAACATCCAGAAATATGCTACATCAGCCCCCACCCTTATTTGCCATATATATCGAACTATGCCATTTTTTGACTGTAATTTATCTTAGCTGGAACTGTGGGACAAGACCGCCAATTCATAATGTACATTCAGAAGAACACAATGAGCTACTTGTTTAACTTTGTAATCATTTTTGAGGCAGCAGTCTTCTGCCATTGCACAATATTGGTGCATCAATCAAATAGTTATAACAGGCCATATAAGAGTGAGGTTAAACTAAAAAAAATAAAATCTCCTACAGCAATTCATCGGGAAAACAATGGCAACATTTCGAGTTGAGAGAAAAATTTTCAAGAAATGTTTTCAAACTTCGCATAACCTTTATGAATGGCCTGATTATTTCACAATATTCGTTGTGCACAACACACGACAGTGAAGAAGGTTCAAGCAAGCTACCTGGCACACCTTTGGGGTAATTGACGACATACACCAGGTTTCCCCAGTCGTTCTCGGGTGCATGCAGGACACCCTCCAAAAGTCGAACCCCCCTCATGCACTGCGACTCTGGGTTCCTGTACCGTAGCCCGCACGCCCCGGGAAACTGTGCCGCTACGGAGGAGAGTAAAACAGTCCCGTCGTCCTCTGAAGGGATCTCCATGGGCTCTTCGTTTTCATCCTCTGCCACGCGAATGTACAACTCTGACATGGCTCTGAATGGTGGCCCAAGGTGGAATCAGCGGCTGTAGCTCGCGTTACTGGTAAACACCGCGATGTTGCGCACGAATGTTTAGCGTCGAACCTCGTAGAAGTTTATAGCTACTTCTGTCACTGGAGTGACGCAATTGAAATGCGAGGACGCTCCGGCGCAGACAACAGGATATTGCTAGACGCTGGCTCACTCTACAAGTCGCTAAACATTCAAGAACTCGCGGCCATGAATACGTTTAAGTTGTCTGTTCTTCGTCACTGGCAGCACAGCTAAACAAGTTAGCCAGCTAGCTAACAAGCTAGCAAACTCAAGGCAGCTTGAGAAATGAATGACCATCCAATTTCGCACCGCTTTACTGTCAGCAAATACGTAAGCCGTTCTTCACTCTACGAAAGTGTAGTCGAATATTGTACTACAGTAAGAACATTGGCAACTTATCTTATTCGGTGAAATATGTAAAAGAAAACGCCAGACAAAAGTGAATGTTTGCAGCAGCGCACTGCTAAGCCTCTAACCCCAGCTAGCTAACAAAATGGACGCGCAGCTCGGAGAGATGACATCATGCACTTGGGAGGGCGCACTTTCACGTTTTGTAGGGATGTTTAAAGTTACAATTTAAAACATTTAGTTAATAATGTTTCTCCAGATCACCAGATATTGTTTACTTTTATTTGATTAGGTATAAACGTTACGTGGTGAGCCGTATTGTTGTTTTCGTCTTTCATTATTTAAATAAGTGAAGTTTAAAGCTGGCAGTTCACCCTTTGAAGTGAACCGTAACGATTCGCCTTCAAAGCCCAACCAAAAGGTGCGCAACGAGAAATTCTTTTAAAGAAGATCGAGTGTTAAACTCTGCAAATACACGTGTCACGGGTACACGTTTACCATCGTCGTATATGAATTTATGGACCCATCTTTCTGCCTTTTTGATTAGTATTTTCATTTTATTAAATAAGTCATTGTTGTGATGATGAAATATTTTAAATGTCTCTTGACAGGCTTAAAATTGACTGAGCTGAGAACAGCAACAGCGTCTTCTTTACAGCCTTTAATTTTTAATATTATCACTGGCTTAAAAAACCATTGGTGACACATTCGTTATACAAAAATCACAAAATTACGATTAAACACTGGAACGAGATGATGCTGAACGTGAAATAGAACAAAGGGGCCAGATTAAAGAGGAGAAAGGTGGAAATTACGGGATTAATTGATTATAGGCCATTATCAAATATATTTAATGAAAAAAAAAGAAAAATGAACGGATTCCTCATTCATTCTAGCAACACAAGGTTTAGAAGATAAGCCCTATATTAAAATGCGGTTCCACCGTTAACAAGAAAGTGTTTGGTTTGCTACAAAAGATTTTCTTTGCAACAGCACATGCTGAAAGCCAGAGCCCTCTTTGAATTGGGTTAAATTGGGTTCCTCCTCCTCAATGATATCAGCCCATTCGCCTACAAAAAGCCTGGGATCAGGCTTCTGACAAGGAGTTTTGTCAGGAGAAATAATTTTGATAAAATAAGATTTGGGATCCTACTTAGAACATTGTGAGTAGTATGAGGTTCCACAAAGAATAAATGTACACTTGTTCTCTGCATGTAAAATATGAGCTCGATTCTGTGCTATTTTCTCCAGTGTTTTATCCTGAGGAACGTGCATTGCATTCAGAAAATAGAATGGATTGGCCACCCAACAGCCGGATTAACCGGTAACCCCTTTATTTTGTGATGGCGTGCTATTGTGAAAGATGCTGTCATGTTGTAGGAGAACCTGTTTGCGATTTCAGAAGGAGATATAGCATGTTTTTCTGAATACATGGAGATGTGGATCCACAGTGCAAGGAGTGAAGAGCTGGGAGTCTGTCTATCTGAGGCCTCAGCGATTCAAGGTCATTTATTTCTGACCCCAAAGAGAAACACAAATTAGTTTGAAATATCTAATTCTGAATCTTCTTTTGCTTTCCACAAGTTAATCTTGCATCTCTGGAACAGCTGGACCTACAGCTGTCTGCCTGTGGATTCTCAATGCACAAAGACCCAGGCAAGAACTTCGTTTTCAGGTTCCGCTACTCTGGATGTTTAGTCCAGCATCAGGTATGTAATTCTTTTGTAAAATATCTAATCTGCTTTTACAGACTCTGACATTTGCAGCTGTGCTTGCCTTGGAGGTGATAATTCTCTGGTTGTGTGTTGTTTGGCTGTTAAGCATGGCTACCATGTCCTGACTCTGGATTTGGTGAAAAGGATAAACTAATTTGGAAACAGACCTCACAGTCTAGTTTCTGTGCTGCCCAGCAGAGAGCAAATCCAATGTGATCCAGACTTTATCCAGGTAAGTGCTGGCTGGAGCTCACCAAATATACTGTAGAGCCACTTTTCACCATTTTAACCAAAATTTGCTTGTCTTTCGCTGAACAGACAACTTCCCTATGACCACTGGGATAATGATATACTAAGTGAAATCAATCAGGCATTGAAACAAAAATGGGTTGCACAATAAAAGTAAATAATTTGTGCATGTGTCTACCTTATAGAAAGATAACAGTCACTGTTGAATTGTTGAATTGTTTTTTTGTTTGTGCTTTACAGTTGTATTGGTCTCTGTGTCTGTCTCATTGTAAGTCTGGAGGATGCCAGCCTGATCCAGGTGGACGCTTTGAGTGGATCAGATATTACAGTTCAAGGCAAGAAGGAAGAGGTCCACTCTAGAGCTCCATCCAGGTAGAACACCGTACAGAATATTGCCATCTAGTGGCCACTGTGACTAGTGCAGCTGAAACTCACACCTTGCCAGGATAATGCAGGTAATGGAAAATGTTGGGGAATTCTTGGCCTTGGAGCTGGTCAGTGGTCAGTATGCCTACAGGATGGTAGACAACAAATATGTTTTCTATGGTAGAAAGTAAACTAAAATGATAAAGTAGCACTAAATACAGATAGTTACAATAGTACACATGAACATTTCAGAAATACTTGAGCAAAACTGAGCGCTCAGTTACTTTGCACACTGCTGACAATAACACATACTGATGTAAATTTCAGTGAGACCGTGCTGCACATCTTCAAAAGACACATGGGTTAGACCAGGCAGCCATGACAGCGAAGAGCTGACTGTTGGCAATGTGTTGGTGAACCAGAGACATAGTTTCACTGTGCAGGAGACGAATGAATTTGTGATGCTCATCATCCCCACAGTCCAAATACTCCAGACCAAGGTTAGAGCTGAAACAGCCAGTGGTACATTTTGTGTAATCCATTTTGGCTTGTGGCTGTTTCTCTTCAAATGTAGTTGTGTGGGTGTCTTCCTGTAAGGACCCATCACAGTGTAAAATATCTAAGGCAGGTTTGTTTTACAGGCCTTCAAGCATAGCAAACAGGGTCATTCTCCAGGGTCAATGTTGTGCTCTCCTTCAGAGACAAATCACAAAATGCACTGGCGCATGGAGAAAACGCTGCCATACACAGGCGAGTGTGCTGCTGATCGACGCATAAAGCCTAAGTGGTGATTAATTATAGGATGTTATTCTGACCACAAGCCATTTTACACCAGGCGCTTACTTTAGTTTGTTGCTTCGTCAATAAATTATTTAACTTTATTTAGCAACCAAACTTAAATACAATTCAAAGTGAGTGAAATGAAACCAAAAGTTTGTGACATAAGGAAATCTAAATAAGTAAATAAAAGCAAAAACAAAGCAAAACAAAGAAACGCCCAAAAATTCAAAATAAAATGAAATAATCATTTAATCCATTTGATAAATGTAATTAAGTAGCAGCAAATGTATAAAAGACTAAACCCGTAAAGAGGAGGACAAAGTGAATTTTAATTTTTACATATTACAGTGACTTTATATTGTATCCTCATTTATTATTTAAGTAAAACTGTACTATCCCTCAGTGGTACTTTTGTCTTCAATCTTACCACGGTACTCAGTAAATTTATCTTTATTTACAATTTCATTACAGATATTTATAGTGTATTTATAGATACAGTTTAAGACTTGTGGAAATAAATCTGATTTTAGTAATAATTTGTCTGATATTGTTTTTCCACAAAAAGAAATTCAACTACCCTGGAAAAAAATACATATTAAATGATACGCACACACTTGTTTATTTCAAAACTGCTCCACATGAGATGTCTCAAGTTCCAATGTTTTCTGTGCACAGGGGGTTAAATGTTTCCAGATCAGCCATTTAAGTTTGTGAAAGTGACTGACTGGGCCAGGATTGGCCTCTAGACTAACTGTAATGTCATCAGGTCGGCCAACAGAAATGGTTGGACTCCCTGAAAAGGTCCGGGAAACAGGCCAACCTCAAATCTGCTTCCTTCATATTAAAATATATTTTACATTAATTATGAGTCAAAGTACTTTTTAAGCATATCAAGCAACATTTTTTTCTTGTTGTTTCAGCAGAGGATAAACTTGATGATTGGTGACCCTCATGGGGTCACCAATAGAGGCTGGGCCCAAGGTGGCTTAGCCCAGTCTCCATTAAGGGGGGCTTAGAGTGTCACAAATCCCCACGTAGCTGTGATAAACTCAGATTTAAGGTGAACAGAAAAATCTTTGCTTATAGTGCCAAACCCTGCAGTTATGAGCAAACATACAAGCAAAGTAACAATAAGCAATAAGCATTTTTAAGAAAAGGAAGGCTTTAACTATAACAAGCTAAGTTGATTGAAAAATAATAATTGTAAGGATGTACGGAGTTATGGATAAGCTGAGCGTCTTTCAGAGTCCTGACTTATTAATGTTAATGTTTTAGCTAAAAATCCGCATTATTTTAAAACCAAATATCTAAACGCAAATTAAGTATTATAAATATCACTTTTGGACACAAACTCATTTCAACTTTACTGATATATGCAATCATATCTCCAGAGTCAGGCCAGCTGCATCACACATCACATTCTTTTCTGTCCATAATTGACTTTAAACGTATGCATCTGACTACAGAGCAGCTGTACAGCTGCCGTCGCTGCACCTGCAGTGAAACTTCAGCAGCGAACTCCCTTCAAAGAGCAGACTGCACAGTTTCCATAGCCAAATGCTCTCGCACACAGACGGAGGTCGGCACATTTCATCTCCACGCTGATATGATGTCTGAGGGTCCAAGTGGGAACTGGTCTTCCAGGTTTGATGGCGACACAATTAGTTCCATTAATACAACTGACGGGAACCTTTTTGACTTTCTGAATACAGCCATGAATACCTCTACAGAGCCAGGCTTCATGGAGGCATCAGCCACAGATGAACCATCACAAACATCAACAGATCCGCCTGAACCAGAATACAACAGTTCAACACAACCATTGGGAATTAAGAGCAGCAGAGATGGCTGAAGAGGATTTGGAAAGGGTTTTTTGTTTTATAAGTCACAGTGGACTGTAGTAATACAGTGTCAACACTGGCTTAAAGCCTCTTGATTCATGTCTTTTGTTTTAAATATTAAGATTGTCACCTTATACATCTACATCTGTTTGCAGTCTTTGGAGATGATGTCGTGGTCAGTCAGTGCTGCAGAGGTTGCTTATACAAACAGAAATACAGCCACACCACTGCCAGCCATTGCCTGAGGGTGGACATTAATGTTATCCAGACAGAGGCATAGGCAGGCGTAACATAAACATGTCTTTATCCCAACAGCACAACAGGCTGATGTAGAGAAGACCCTGCAGTTGTTACAGTGCATGCCACCTTCCAGAGCCACCTGAAAGAAAGGCGTAATAAAGACTTGACGTTCAATGACTGTCTACTTGTAAGTGATTAACTTTTTTATAAGTTTCATGTTTCCTCTGATGACATTTCTGTTACACAAACTTGCTTTTTTTCTTCTGTGTGAAGTATTTTAAGACTTGGGCTTTATTGCAGTATACCGTACCAACAGAAGAGGGCAGTATTGAATGTGTTTTCACTCGACAATGGCGCTGGGCCACCAGCCTGCGTGCAGATGCTCTTGTCCAAATTAACTTATTTTGCAGATTTTTGCAATAGATGTTATTTTTTTTATTGTCTGCGGACAGATGAGATATTTTGAATCATTAATTACCACGTAGTAAATTCAGTGTGTAGTAAAATGTACTTTAACTGGGAGTCTTTGTCACGGAATAGTTAATTAGTTCCTTAAAATAAGACTTTTTAAACATATTCCCAAATAACACATGTGAACCAGATCCTTTCGACTAAAATAGCTTAATCTGTTTCACCTCCGTTTCCACCCTTTTTTTTTAAAAAAAAAAAAAAAAGAAAAACCTTTGTTACTGTGACCTCCTGGTATGCGCCAAAGCGTCTGTAAATGATAAGAGCGTGGTGCTACGCAGTTACATGCACCATATACAATGGGCTGTGGGGCAGAAACTCTAAACTTCCTTGTGCCTTTGGTCTCCATCTGCTCAGAAAACTTACGAGCAGGAAATGGAATAAGTGGTGCAAAAAGCACGCCGGCATCCCCGCTTCTTTCATGTGGCCTCTTTCGGCCATTACCCTATCTGTACCGACCGTTAACTGTCTTTACTAAGTTACAAAACCCCTTTCATGTTTCACTGTTTCTGTTTTTTTTTCTTTTAATTTCAGTCAGAGCATATGGTTTGCACATCTGGGAGATGCTAAGCATGGTGGCACCCAGCCCCCGCACACGTTGCTTCTGTGAAGTGAACCATATATGGTCTTCATTGTTATTGCTCATAATCACTCATCATTATTATAAACAAGTCCTTCTTTGATTGCCCACTGTGAGATTGCAGTGCAAAGATGCTCGACAATGTGAACTTTCAGAAGAACTTTGGAAAAAGTGACAACTTTTAGATTTTAACCCTTGTAATTCAAAGTACTAAAACAATGTGGGATTTTTTTTTTCTTTGCTCAATCTTTGCTACAATCCATTGCATCTCTCGTCAGCTATCTCCAGATGCAACTTTATTTTCTTTGGTCAGGGTTGTCAGGCCTCCCAAAGTGGTCCAGCTACAGGACTGGGTGACAAATTGTGCATCTTGTGCCATGTGACCGCAAACAAGCAATGAGATCAGATCAGGAAATTTGATAAAGTGCATCTCATCTCAGCTCATTTGAGAATAACCACATTTGATCCTACACAGAGAGAGAGAGAGAGAGAGAGCGAGAGAGAGAGAGAGCCATTAACTGACTGGCGATTTAATGTCACTGAAATGAAGTCAAAATTACTATTGTGGACAACTTTGGGTCATTAAATGCCACTTCAGCATCCTCTGCTCTGTGGCTGCCAGCTTGCAGCACCATGTTTTGGAGAGGCTGGCGAGATTTCATGCCACTAGAGAGATGGAGGAGAGGGGGGGGGCTTTGTGTGGCTTTGAGTGGTTTGCTGGACCTCTTCATCTCGCTTGGCGAGTAATTACAGAATCATGGGTCAACCACGCATGTAACCACGGTTGCCTTGCACAGTAGCAGATGTGCTCATGACATTATCCAACACCAGAGCAAAAGGTAAACAAAAACAGATGCAGCTGGTTTCTACAGACCTCTGCCAAACTTGCATATGCCCCTAATTGTTCCCATGTGTGCCTGCTGAGCCGGAGTAGTAAAATGAAGGGGTATGCCCTGTCTGAGAAAGGCCCATGGTTCTCAACGGGAGAAATTTATGAATGGGACCTGTAATCGTGGTTGCAGTGGTGTGTGTTTGTGTGTGGCTCAATATCGCCCCATAGGTGTTCAATAATCGTCCTCCCTCAGAGCAGAGAACACCGCTGATGTCCTGCAGGCTGTCCCTGAGCATCAGCGCCTACTGGGCTTGATGATTCCTCCATCGAGCCGTGCTTGGATGGGTGTGTGTGTGTGTGTGCGTAACACTACACAATGTCAGGGAGGTCCCTGGCTGGACACAAGCCAGGACTGCTGCAGGCCAGATGAAAATTTGAGGAAGAGGCTCGATTTTAGTGATGTTCTGCCTTTGCTCTGCCTCCGATCAGTGAACACAGTCTGTGGAGATGTGTGCTGTGTGATTGTGTGTGTTTTCATGCAGGTGTACAGGTGTCGAGACTGTGCAGCTTATAGTAAGATGAGTCCTAAAGTTGGACTTAGAATTCCTCATTTAAGGGCCTGTTTTGATAATTCAGTGAATAATGTGATGTTCACGTTGCTTCCATTGAGCTGCTTGTGTGTTTTTTTTATTTTAAACACACACACGCGTGCATGTCTTACACTGTGAAGCTTGCTGCCAACAGCACATGCCTCCTCTCCCTCCCTCATTAACCGCAAGTGTCAGATCCTCCAGATGAGGAGCAATTAAACCAGATAATAAACGCTCGCCATCAATTCCTGTTTGTCGATGTTGTTGTTATTGTTGTTGTTGTTGATGATGTCGACGAGCCCGGGGCTCCACTCCTGCCACCTCAGCGCTAACTAGTACTTGAGTAACGCAGGAGCGCAGCGAGGGGAGAGTCCTTCATAACAGTGGAAAGGCCTCTACCTGCTGCATGTATATGGCGGCACCAGGCTAAATAATAAAAAACGCGCGGTGAATGTTAACAATTAGATCGTAATCAGACACAGCTCACAGAGGCTGCTCTTTTATCCCCAGGCTTCACAGAAAAGGCAAACAAAGCGCTGCAAACTGTCAAGATAAAACACTACTTGGGATTGGTCGTGTCTTAGGGCTTCTTAAAGGGCAGTAATCTTGCCAAGCGCTGCTTTCTGAGACGACATGCTGTAAAGACTCCTGTGTTTGTTCTTGTATTGGAGTGATAAGGCCGCTCCTCATCACACCTCGCTTCTGACGAG
>KV751326.1:746650-787079 GCA_001698575.1 Mola mola
TGATAGCTTAATTAAAGGAAATAATGTTCCAAGTGAAAGTTAAACCTGATCAGCTTCTCTAATTTTGAGGAACATCCTGAGTGAAGAAGAAGAAGCCATCTAAATGCAATAATGAATATTAATACTGCTGTGTCCGATACTTATCGATGTTGATATGATCTTTCTGAAACACGTGTAGTCGATGACACTGTGAAAAGCGCCCAGGCGGCAGACATGATCCTCTCCAAATGTAACGTACGTGTTACATCTGCCCATGCAAACGTCACTAGGCCCAACAGCACATACGGACACACACTGGCTCTGTTTAATCTGATGGTTGGCAGCCACACTGAAATAATCATCGGTTGTTTGCATCAGAACAGTTTTGCTCATCTGGCTAATACAGAATCCGAAGTACGTAAAATACTATACTTTATTTTACTGTACGTAAAAATAATACTATAGATTATTTTTGAATTTAACATGATTTTCTTTTAAAAAAAAATAGTTTCCCAAATAATAAATCCCCCAAAGTCTACTTTTTCTTCCTCATTTACAAATTCTATGTAATTCTAGGCATTCTAGGCAACCTCAGCGAGCATGTGTGTTAAAAGAAAAATGTGATTTAACCATAAAATGCTTCAGCTGAATTCAGAGACATGGAGTCACCAAAAGCACGCATGCTGAATGCTAAGTGTAGCTAGCATCCTTTGTCTACTGTATGTTGTGTGTTAGCTCGTTAGCTTGTAACTGGCAGGGGATGCTAGTGCTTGTGAAACGTACCATAAAATCTGTGATGTTCACAAGTGTGTTCACAACTTGATAACCAACCAAGTTTTCCCAGGGACCTGATTTAGTGGCAGTCACAATATTTGTTAAATACAAAATCTTGGCAGCGATAAGCAGACAATGTTTGGCTTTCATATCTGTGGCTAAATTTAGCTTCCGTGGTGTATGTTTCTGCGGAACATTAAAGTAATCACCTTTGGAACTTTGGAGGGGAGTTTAAGCGGAGGAGGAGGTTTTAACTAAATGTACTCTGCTGAATTAGCAGTGGTCTCCTCTAAACACACGAATAAAGCTAGTTTAAAGAAAAAACTCCAAATCAAAACAATAAATTACTTTTTTTCCTTGTCAAAAGTTGTTGCCTACATTACCCAAAATGCAACCCTATTGCACACAGGTTTACTAGTCTGTTAAGATCGCTTCTTTGTGATTAATACTAGATTTTTGCAATCTTTAGCCTCAACAGATGCTGACTCAAATGAAAACTTCCTTTCACGTAAGCACAAGGCACTTAAGCATCCGTTGATAAGATTAAAGTTTAAACCTGGATTTGTCATTTTGAGATGAACTCTCTTTGAACTGAAGCTTAAGGCAAATGTGCACGTTCGCTCTTGATTGTTCTGCTTGTGAAAAAAAAAAATGCCTCGGATGGTTTTCCACTTAAATTTGAGGGCTGGACCGAGTATTCTTAGGAATTTAAAGACAATACCCTTTCTTTCAAAGGCTACAAAAACATGTATACAGCTGTACAAGGAGTTTCCTGATCCACAGGCAAAATACGGTGTCAGATATTCCTATTACCAATCAGGATGGAGTGGCCTGGAAAGTAATGTACAAGATGAAACTGTTAACTGCTCAGAAGACGCAGAAAGACACGATCTGATTTCCCCTTCCCTGTGGAAAAATGGACGTGGCCTCTTGTTTTGAAACCATATTTCCCTCAAAAACACTCTGAAAACTAAACAAATTTGACAGTGCTGGATTTATTGTCTCCAGCTCTTTTGTCTTTGGCGCCTGCTGTTTGTGCCTTTGCCATGGAAACGGCAAGGTTATTTATCTTTACAGCCCTTTTACAATAACGTCCCTTTCCTGACCAAACAACAGAGGAAATATCAGGTCAAGCCTTTTCCCCCTTCTAATGATCAGGCCAAATCAGCCTCAGTACTTCAGACAGCTCATGCACATTCACACGCGTGCCACGCTATTGATGAGAAACATACAGTTTGTAAATAAGATTTCCGTCTTCTCAGTGTGTGTTTGGGCTTTTTTTTTTTTAGACGTATTGTTTTTTTAATGGTAAAGGAAAAGGGAGGTGATGGTTTCCTATTTTGGCTCTTATGTTGCAGGGCTTAAATGGTGGTGGCTTCAGGCACTAGATGGAGACAGAGAAAAGTGACTCAAACAACAGCTCACTGTGTTTGCAATTTCAAGCAAGCATGGAGTCTATTTTTTGGATACTGGACACACATTCATATGCATTTTTCCCTTTTCAGATGCTGGTTTTGTTTTCTGTAGAAATTCGGTGAAACTTGATGAATGTACTTACTCTGAGTTTTATATTTTTCCTCTTCATGGGATAATCTAATAATACACTTTTCCCAGATAGAATGTGCACTGTGCAGTCATCTGCGAGTATCTTGCAAATCCTTGTGACTTGTGTATACTCCAGTATTCTCCAGCTGTCGGGTGCTGTCCCCTCTCTAACCATAGGGGAGATGAGCAATTACTCCTTTTAAGGAGCTGTTCTCATGAAAGTTGCCGAGAGTGTACGGACTACTTTCCTCAATGCACATAAACAGGCGCAGATAATAGAAGAAACTGACAATTTAGATGAGGAGGAATAGGCATAAAAGCAAGAGGTGCATAGAAAGTGCATGTCACAATTAAATTACTTAATGGGTGAAAGTCCCACGATAGATCACATGTAATTTACATCAAGAGTCAATGTAATAAAGACTTTGTAAAACTTACATTGAAATTCAATTAGAGTGTTGAATGCATAACCAAAGCCGTGAAAAATGAACTCATTGGGGGTCCCTTTTCATTACTGCCCCGAGGCAAAAGAGACCATTAATTTAATACATTCCATGTTTTTTCACATGAGCATTTTTAAGTTAGTGCACATTTCCTTCCTAATGTATCTAATACAAAGAGAGAGCCTGCCAAAGACTGCATTATACAAGCAGAAAAGAACCCCCGCCCCCCTCTTTAGTTGTTACCTTGAGTAGTCGGACCACTTTCAATCAGTCAAGCTTGAAAAACGACCAGGCCCTGAAAAAAAAAACCAAAACGCAAAACAACAAAAGAAGAAATGACGATATTGTTTTATTGATTCCTGGCACATATGAATGTGCCTGTGCTGCAGGTGCCTCCTCTGGCACAGAGGCGTGCGCCATGGTGACGACTTTTACTGTAGATGGTTAAGCGGCACGTCTTAATTAAGATGCTCCCGTTTTATCTTAGAACAGTGGATCTGCACCTTTCAGTCAACCACAAAGCCAAAACAAAACAGGGACCCCTTCAGATGTTCTACCCTTAAGAGGAGTACTAATTAAAAGACTATTTCATTCACTGTTCCAGCTTGGTAAATATAAGTTTACCAGGGGTCGATAGACTTTATAACACATAATGATTTGGAATATAATTACTGTGTAAAGAGAGCCACAGAATGCCGTCAGAATGCAGCAAAGATTGTTTTGTCGGCCCGTCAGTGACCTGCCATGTCACTCTTGGTTAACAGAGTCCAGTTGCCAGGAGAGCCGCAGCACTTCTGTTTTGTTCAGTCTTGTTGCAAACAGAGACCACTGAGCTGATCACAATCCAGTGGATATTATCTGTAATGCTGTTCGTCTGCCAGGAGGATTTGCTGAAAATGCTAAAGCCCAGTTTTGAATACCATTTCAACTTTACACAAAACTTTTAAAAGCTTGTTTTCACTCTGAGGGATATGCAGATTTTCACATGTAGAAATCGGTGTAAAACGTTCATGCCATGTTTTTTATTAAGGCCATATCAAGTTACACATTGTAATTCATTCATGTAATTCTGCTTTTCAGGACTGTGACTATTGTTACTTGAACAAAACTGATTACATGAGGGTTTTTATGGCTTTCTGTATTAATGCATCCATGCTGCTACATTGCAATTTTATGTCTTTATTTTATCTTTCATCTGGGAAATTTGCTATATTTACTGACTTGTTTTTGATAAATTGTCATTAGTATTGTGAATTGAATGACGTAAGTGGGCAATGGCAAATATTATAGGTATTATAGGTACCCTAACCCTATAAATATCACAGGTAGAATAAAAAAAGGCATAATTTTACTGCAACACATCCTTTTAAAGCAGGGTAAAGCAGCACTTGCACCATATCACAACATAAAGATAAACAAATTGCCAGACAGTACAGATTTTTTCAATATATATCGTGAAAACGACATATATCGTATGTATTGGCCAGCCATAGACCTGCTCAACTCATGAGTCTTTTTTTATCCTCATTATTGTTTTTCCACTTCTGTGCACACGGGCTGCTAATCCAATCAGCCCACTGAACAATGCTTCATATAGTCAACAGTTCCCTTAATGAGTGGTTGTGAGCGGTGGCGCTGCATGTGAAAAGTCATAAACACATTTTTTTAGGATAAAGATGTGAGTGACACTGAAGTCTGGGTGAGTCCTTGTGAAGCAGGGAGGAAAAAAACATGTATTATTCATTGAAAAACTGTGAATGTTAGTGCCTCTTTTCCTTGTTTCAGCACGCATTTTTCCATTTGTCTTGTGATGCTAAATTTTTTAACGTTTTCCCCACATCGCATCGATGTTGCATATAATTAGTGACTTTACAGCAAAATCACTTCTGACACCACCGTGTCTGCAAATTAGAATACTTCAGATAAGGAGAATTCAGCTGGGAGAATGGGGCTGGGAGAAGTATGAGAGAAGCCTAAATATTATATGCACTGCCCCAGAAAAAGTGACAAAATTATACGAATTAACAGAAAATATGAGAAAGCTAATTGCAAACCCTTGGTTTATTTATATAAGTTTAGAAAGCTCATCATGCTTTCAAGAGCAGGATGTGCCCTCTACAAACACGACACCGTATCCTACGCAGAAAAAGGCAGGAAACGCTGAAGTGCATATTTGATTTATTTATTTTCACCCAGACGGATACTCAGGGCTTTATACAGATTTTGCCATTTGGAGGCTGAAATAATGGATGGGGCACTCATCCATTTTTAATTCCTCCATGTTGTGTGAAGGGTAAACATGCTGTTTGAGATGTCTTTTCTCTGCTGAACTGTGTTTTCTCATTATGGCTCTGGGTATAGGGAGCAAAAACTAGTCACGAAAGTGCTCAAAGTGTATTGCAACAAGTCGCTCGGGGTGCCCTTCCAATAGTCCTTATTCCCAAAAGCAACAAATTTTTTGAATAGAAAAAAAAAAGAAAGAAAGGAAAATGACAGAGCAGCTTCCATAGATGCTCCTTGTCACACTTTGTATATGAGTACAAAGACAATGATGATTGTGATTTTCCCTTTAATTAATTTGTAGTGTTCAGTGATCTAAGGACAGGGATCTTTGTTGACACACCATCCACCCATGGGAAGTTATTCTGCGCATAATACAGTGCAACAGCTCTCAGTTTGGACCCAGACACCAGCCCACAGATCCACTGATAATTTGGAATCATTTTTAATAAGTCGTAATTACACAGAGGGTCTGATTGTGCTCTGCAGCCCTTGAAAATGAAATATGTTACATTGGGGCCTGATGGTAAAGGATATTGCTTGCCGTTCATACATAATTGAGCGATCTTGAATGTCAAACCAGTGGGAGAAAATGCAACAGAAGCAACAGTACACCTCACCACAAAGTTACATAGCATCCTCTCCACTCTGAGCCAGCCAACAGAGGGGAACATGTGTTTTGTGGTGTACCAAAGTGCCCAAAGGAGGTGTACATTGGCAGGTTTTGTATCTCCAAACTGCTGCTCTTCGAGTAACTACATTTTTTTTTCCCTTCGTGGATCTTAAATAGGAAAAAAAAAAAAGCTTCTTTTTAAGGACTAAAGCATGTGAAAATCATGTGTTTTGCCCTGAACAGATGATCAAATCAGTGGAACAAGAAGATTGTGTTGCATAAGAATTAAAAGGGAAGCTTTAACAATGAGAGGTGTAAACGTCTCGTGTCTGTCGTCTCTCTCTTCTGGTCTCCTCTCCTACTGATGTAGGTCTGGCAGGAGGAAGAGACATCCGTAAGCAGATAACCTGACTTTGTTAGTAAATGAAACACGGCGTGGGATGCATTTTATTTCCTCCTCCACTTTATAGATAAATGACTCGCTGTGTCTGTAGCAAAGAGCCATCTTTATATTTTTGACGTTTTCTTGTTTAATGCGCTGTACATCTTGCACACCAAATATTTATGCTCTGCTCTTTTTCATTTTCTTTTAAAGCTCAAATGCAGTTATTGATGAGCTGCCTTGAGTGCATCATGCATTATTTGTTGGTAAGTAACATTTTTGCATACTGACGTTAACAAGAAAATGCATATATGGAAATTTTAATATAAATTGACTTATATGTATAGGCTTAAACTCTGCTCACTAAGCTCTTCTGCAAGTAATATAGTTCATCATGCTGCTAATCCTGAGGAGCAGCCTGCTGAAGACAGTTAGCTCGGAGGAGAGGAAAAAAAAGCCCTAGACCTTTAGCTTTTAAAGACTAAAGGAATGGCAGATTGTACCTCTTTCTAAGGCTTTTATGCTTTGTTTCAAGGAGGGGAAGAGAGATGCATGAGGAGACGAAGGGTGATATTGATAAGGATGGAAGGTGTGGAGGAGTGTACTTCAGCGTAATGCAGCTTTACGATGCCCTTTTTCATTTAGCATGAATGGTTTTATAATTCCATTTCTTGGGTGAAAACAGACAGAGGACACAGCGCGGCGATTTAGAAGTTTGCCAATTTTTGTTGACAACCCAATAAAACCGTTCCGCTCAAAATGTCACCAAATGTTCAAAATGAATATTCAGGCAAAAATGTGATGTGTCTGGCTGCAAGCGCCACATGTCTCCTTCCAAATGGCTTTCTCCTCCTACAACCTGATTATTAATAAACTGCTACAAAAAGTTTCACCCTTCACTTACAATTTGCTCGTTTTGCTTAAGTTACGCAGTTAATACCTTGTTGGATTTTATTTGTCTGGGAAAAAGGTTGCGTTTTTCACACTTTAACCTTCTGAGTCGTAATTCCACACAGATTTCTTACCCAGACTGAAAAATACATGATGATCTTCCCCTTCCTTTTAACTCTGTTAATGTAAAAAAAACCCAAAACAAAACACAAAAACTCTATAGAATCCTTTCAATCAATTCATTTTCACAGGCAACAAGAATGTACTCTTACCCTCTGCACTCACATGTGAAGGGTACTGTTGTCGCCCCTGTCTGTCTGTCTGTGTGAACAGAAACTCAGAAACTGCTGCACAAATCATTTAAAAATTTTACAGGCGTGTTAATTTAGCCAAGAACTCAAGCTGATTAAAATTCGTAACCTCTAGCCCCAAAATTGATGGAACGCTGGACTGAGATATGCGTTGATGCTGGTGTGCAGGGTTGCGGCCCATTGGATGCCCAATTCAATTTCTTTATAATTCAGTGCCAATACTTGAACTCACATCTGAAATCCATATCTAATCTATGCAGACTTTTTTGTTTTTAACCAGTGGCATAACTGTCCTATAGTGTCGGAAGGACATGATTTTCTCTTTCTTAATGATTTAAACATATCAGATAAAAAGATTAATACTTACACAATTAAATAAAAGAGATGATTATAAGTTTAAATGGAAGAAATGTATCCATTAGTCATCAGAGTAAAAGTACCAGGTGTTAAAATAGACCATCACCAGTAAAAATGACTTCTTTCAAGAACTTTTGGCAATAGAGTTTTGTGAGAATTGTCAGTGGAGAATGAAGTATTACTGCTTTGCTCAAGAAAAATATCGCTTAATTCAAGCTATTTCATAAAACAGTTTGACATTGATTCAAATAATCTCCAAATTAATTTTCACTTTTCACTTATTAGTAAAGTAAAATGTTAGGGGGTCAATAATTTCAACACAATTAAATGCGTTCGAGTGCAGTAGTGACATCGAAGTAAATGCATATTGAACTACCTCAAAGTTGTACTTACATATGGTATTTGAGTAAATGTACCATAAATGTTCCTTTTCCACTGATGAGTCCTGAGAAAAATTCTATTTTTCATTCGTCATTTAAATCCAAAAGAGCTGCTATCTCATCTTTAATAAAACATCTCTCTCTCTCTTATTTTTAAACGCCGCTCTATTTCTTTACAATTGTACATGCTTTTTTAGACATCTGTCCGTCTAATGTTCACTCAGTCCAAAGCTTTTTTCCTCAGTTTCCTGCTAACAGAGATCTGCAGAGTGTGTTGGAGTTTCCTTTTCCTCCTGCGTGCTTGCCAGCGCTTTGTGTTTGCTTTGTAGTGGAGAGAAGTTAAAAAAAAGGCGTGGACTGCTTAGAGAGGTTCATGTTTCTGATAACTTTATCATTTCAAGGTCTTCAATAGTGGGTTTTTTTCTGACATGAATATGAGTTTGGTTATACTGATTATTTTATTTATTTATTATTCAATAATTTTTTGACTTTATTGCTTCTGAGGATTTTCTCTCAGAAGTAATGAAATATGCTTTATTTTTCCTCAGTAACAACCATCATGCCATATGGATACAGGATGTGGCAGTGGAGCACATCTTGACTGTGAACTGATTGATGGAGACACATCTCCATCCACCTCATCCAGCCAGGCAGTGAGTTTAAGCAGGTTCTTAACAGGGAAATAAGGAAACGGTAATGGTGATGATGTGCTAGATAGTCATGTATATCGTTACCTCAACATCCAAACAGAGACCTGAAAAAGATTGTAAAACGTATTAGAGGAACGCTTCCGTGATCCTCACTTACTCATCTCCGCTCTGCGATGCCAATACCGATACTAGTGTTTAAAGTAGCCACGTCCCAGGAAGAGGGCATCTTTTTTCTCTCCCTAAATAAGGTTTTGTGGTTTTATCCTCTGTCGGAGGCACATAAAGGCTTTATATGGGTGCTTACAGACAGACGCGAGCAGAATCAGGCTTTCCGTATCTGTTTAAATGATTTCAAAGGCGGGGCAGAAGGCTATGATTCTCTGATTTATTGCTTCCCCCTCTTAGTTCAGATTGATGCTTTGATTTCAGTGCCTTCCTGCTTTTATGGCATCATCTTGTGTCCAGAGATGTGGCTCCTCCAATAAAGAGCCTTTTAACTTTGCTCACATTTCTATCAAAAAAAAAACTGCATGGAAATGTATTGTATTTCAACAATATTCCCACATGTGTGCACAAAGAATGTGTGATTGAAAAACAGTTCCTACGCTCTCACAAAAGAACATCAAAAGAGAAGACATTGATATTTTATTACTAGTAGTATATTTGTAATTCTCCTTGAAGCTTTCAGCGAGGGACAGCCAATCACATGTGAGTGTGTGCTGCTGTATTAGGACTCATGCAAAAGGAAAAATACTTTGAACTGCAGTGTCCTCATGTCATAAATGTCACATTGGGCTGTTGTCTGAATAAAGACATGGCCTGGAAACAAGAAGAAGTTGGGGGGGACAGGTTAGGCACAACGAGAGGCATCAATTTTAATTAAATGTTACACCGGCCCACTCCCAGGCCTTAATACGAGTAGGCTTACTGCAAAGATCTCATTTAGGACAAACAAGATGACTCCATCTTTCTCTAACTATCACCTACAGCCGAGGAGCGCCCAGCGATACAGGGCTGTAAAATGACTGATGTTTGTAAAAAGCGACATTTCTGCCTAGTAAGCACTTCTACAGGGACGCTCCTGAGTTTTTATGCACGGGTTCATAAACTCCCAGGCTAATGCACCCTGACACACTGTTTTGATATCATTACAGCATTATGCTCATCCTTTTTTGAGTGAAAAAACGCAAGTACTTTGAAAGTCGAAATTCATAAATAAATTTATGTCAAACTGCACTTAATATTGATTTTGTTAGTGTACAGATTCAATAATAAGGTACAGAGTGCATGAATATTTAAATATAATCTTCATTTCTGCATCTCCTAATGGCCTTTTCTCCTCTACACTCAATTTAAACACAATTTGGAGACTATAATGTATTGAAAATGACTGGAATTCAGCAATAAATCATTGCTGAGATACTGCGTGCCTTTTATAAGATAGTCTAATATTAGTCTCCAGGGAGATTTGCACAATTAGATTTCTGTTTTTTAAACTTTGCAATTATCATTCCAGCCATCGTTGCACCAGAAAGTGTCTCCCCTTTTTCCAATTTCTATCCTGAAATGGAGCAAAACCTAAATGGACTGCAGGCTAACCAGAGATGTCACAGGTCAAATTTCAGGCAGTGAAGTGCAACCACAACCGGTGCAAATGATCTCCACAATATGACTGTGTTTTTGCTGTTTGCTGGAAACTGGGACCTGCATAAAGTCAGTAATTGTTAACAGCTAATGGATAAAAGTAAAAGAAGAAGAGTGATGCGCCGTCCGAGGCAGCCGTCCAAGCTAGCGTGAATGAATGAACACAAGCCTCTAATAGGCATGTGGAGACACGGCGTGCGATCCATATGATGCCTATCAATAATTCATTCTTGGCTTTGGCCTTTTGGGAGACATTAAGGTAATATGAAGAGCAGTCAGGCCAAATGGTTTGCAAATCCTTTTCAAACAGCATACAGTGTCATTTACCTGATTTCTGCACAACTTTACGATGAGCCTAACTGTTTCAGATGAGCACAGACAAAGACAATTATGTTTCAATTTGGCTCTCATTTGAGCAATTAAAACGGCACAAAATGCTTTAAAAATGCTGTAATGTGATTGAAAACAAAAGGAAAAAAACAAAGAGGAAATAAAAACGCCATGTGGCAGCGCACATCCAATCAAAAAAAAAAAAAAAAAAATTCTGCATGACAATCATAGTAAACAGGACAGGCTGGGACAAAACATGGCTCATATAGGCTTTTACACACAGCCATGTTGACAGCTGTTTATAGTTTGTTGTTGGAACTTCCTCTTTAAGCATCACCGCCCCCGGCCCATGTGGTTCTGGTTCCACAATAAAACTTTGTTGTCTTTACTCACCCTCAGAAAAAGCTCCACTTCAGCATTAATAATTGGGTTTTCAGAGACGTTTCGATGTTGTCCCCGCGTTTAGAGGGCCATATGGATGTGATCTGTATTGGCGGAGCGGGCCTTCCATTCAAAGCTCAAACACAAACAAAATGGTTATTTGATCTCAGATGATGAAAGTTATACGAGGATTAATGCACTTTAAGTGAGTGGAAAGGGTTTCCCTGAAAATCGTTATCTGAGTTGTATCGACACAGAAAGCCTCACATTAGGAGTTTGTTGTCACTTTTGTGGTTTTTTTCCACATGTGGACAGAGTGTATGTACGATGTAGACTTAGAGAGGTTTGACTCCTCGTCTCTGTGATTAGTCCACACACCATATTATGTAAAGGTGGCCCGGCAGTGGCGGCTAATGGCCTCCCTGTCTCTGTAAGTTATGGATGTAGCCTTTTGTGCTGCAGGGTCGCACATAAAGGCCCCTCTTTTTAATTCACAGTCACCCATGGTCAGGCTAAATGGCTGACAGTGGAATTGGAGGCCCTCATTCATTCCAGTAACCACACTTTGCTTCAAAAATGGCCCCTGACGTTTGGAAAAAAAAGTGCTTTAGGTGTTATTTTCTGCTTTGATCTGCAAGGTTAAACATCTGAGTGCGGGCTATTTTTTTGCTTTAGTATGAAAAATGCCTTATTATGAAAGATTATTGAGGGATATTCCTAAAAGTATTTTACAGAAAACGTGTCTGAAGGTAAAACTGATGTAAGAAATTGACGGTTAAAACTTTTCATAGCAGCATTTAAGCTTGCATTTCACTGTTAGTTATGTTCTCATTTGTGTTCCCCTGTTCAAATTAAAGACTGCATTAAACTTTATGTCTGCTTGTCTAAATTATATGGAGACTTAAAAAAATATGCACAGTAAGAGTGTATAGTGTTTTCAAACAAAAACAGGCTAATAAAATCAGAATCTTGTCTGTTTAATATGAACGTGCTATATGGTACTACACCTGATAACTGCGGCAAGTAATATCTCTAATTCAAGCTTCATAACATAATAGCCATAAAAGCTTGGCCTGGCAGGCTTTCATGTTAATTGTGTCTGCTCCCTAAAACAAAGCTTGTTTTCGCAGCCCAACACTGATTACAAAATGTTGCAGAATCCTGAACTGTGCATTTCCAAGTAGCACTTCACCCCCCCCCCACTTGAGTAGATTATTAAAAATTGATCATTCTTTGTAATAGCTTCATTTCTGTCGGTTTTCATATTTTAATCCCGTTTTAAAGAAAACACAATACATTAATCAAATATGACAGAACATACTCTTAATGTAATCATGCGGGGAAATATGAATTGCAAATGCCCACCCTTTCTCCCCCCACCCCACCCCCAAATGTACTTACATTAATGTTTCAAAATAAATAATCATGACCATTTCAAATAGAAACAAACTACATGGAATGCGAGGGAATGTTTTAGAATTGGGTTCATGTGAAATGGCGAAATGCAGAGGCTTTACATCAAAAGGCGGCAGCGCAGTGCTGTGAACAAGCAGCTGGAGCCTTGGGACGGCAAGTCAAGACAAATGTGAGATGACGCACGCTTCGCCGGGCTCCATTTCCTCACTGATCGAGATGGAACACAAGTTTTCTGTGTCAAGAACAAAGATTCTTCTGAGCCAAGATGATTCTTGACTAATGGGACATCATCGCTTCCTGCACTGTCCTTGACCGGACTGACAGTTAGAGACCGGGAACCTCACTTGTGCAGGAGTGAACTGCAGAGACTGCTTGTTCCCCCATTCACAGCAAAGAAATTCAAGATTAAGACACCAGATTAAATAGAGGGCTGCTGCAACAACAACCGGAGCCTTTACGTTCTTGTGAGTTGGAAATTAGTGCACTGATCACATCCTGCAATTAATGTAATACATTATGAACGATCGGGCTCCACTATAGATCAGTACAGGATTGCATTTACGGACTAAAATATCTCATCAGCATTTAGAAGTTTTCCTTAAAGAGATTGGGACTGAGCATTCCAGAGACATTCGCTTGAAATGGAGAGGCACCTTTCAAAACAAGTCAATATTCCGCACAGAAGAAAGAGGTCCTAATTAGATTCATTTGCCTCTCGGATCAATGTTTTCCTAGGGATGTGAGTTATAAAGTCGGAGTGGAGCATAAATAATCAAAAACAAATAAAGATGTGCGTTTGGAGAAATATGGCTGATAGCAGCCATAAAAGTTCAGTCCAGCATGCAGAAGCAGAGTGAATATTTAAACACGGGATGGAAAGAAAATAGCACAGGTATATATAAAAAAAAAGACAGTTTCTAAAAAAGGTCTGACCTTGGCCCACAGAGTACAGGAATACTTTAGAGGGTACCTTGGCCATACTTAGGAAAAAGTAGATAATTTGTTAATGTCACGCACTTGTTGGAAATGGCAGATAAATGGATTTCAGCCATTATTTTCTGGCCTAAGTGAAGTGAAGGAGGAAACGTTGCGGAGAGGACAAACCCAGTTATGACTGATAAGTGTCTAAAAGCTAATGAAGGCTGGCTAGGCCAAGGTCAATGGCTGCTAGTGAGATGCTATGTGCTGCTCCGTTGTCCTGCCGCTTAAATATAGAGGAAATATACATTGAGCTTTTAACACCTTGAAACATAGGAGAGACTAGTATATGAAATATGGGCATGTAATGGCTTTTTAATGACGGCCTCCCAGCCCACTATTCTGGCCTGAGATTGGAAATCGGAGGTGAACCTTGATATCACTGCACTAAGTGCTTGTAATGCACCGTAACTTCTGGCCGTCCTGTTGAGTGAGACAGTTCAGGCCAGTAGATAAATGCCCCTGCGCCGGACAGGACTTCAGATGGCAGGAGGACACTGCACTCCCTTTGATCCCTGCCAGAGTCGCACTGTGGTTCAACAGTGGCAGTCCAGTAAACGCTGATCACTTGATCTGAGGTCATGGAGACGTCCAGACTTCTCCGTAAAAATAGGTTGAATTAGACTGGTTTTGATACCATATGTAGTGGTGTGAATGCTTATGATTAAAAAGATTTGTGCATGTTTCAACAACAAATTTAATTTCTTTCAATTTTTTGCAAGAAGAAAGCTGACATTTGGTCGTGGGTTAAAGTCAAATTGTAAGATTCTGTTTAACATAAATATTTTTTTTTCTTCTGCTTTGAAAATTCATAGAACGTAAATCTGTGAATTTATAGTAAATTTTTACGTGTTGCAACTAACTCCAACTCTACCAAATACAAACTGTAGAATGAAATTCTCCATTCTCCTGGTTTGAATTATTTATGCATAATTAATGAGTAGGGAATATAACTGAGAAAACTCCTTTTTTAGTATCATTGCAACATATTAAAAATAACTGAAGTCACAGTGACATATATAGCATGAAAAAAAATCCAACATAATTTTCCAAGAAAGATGAATTAAACCCTGGCCCAGCATTTGGACAGTGTTTGGTTTTATGTTTGCGATGATGCACAACTTTAAATTTTAGTAGGGGATTGCTCATCATCATGAGTGTGCATATTGAATGTCAAATGTCACATAATAGTAAGAAAAACATATTTTTAAGTAATAAAAAGGTTAAATACTTTTGTCATTTATGCTGTCATCAAGATATTTTCCATATATAACTTTTCAACTGTCAGATATTTACATTTCATACCCATGTAGGCTATACAAAGCTTCTCAATTAAATTGAGTCACTATTTAAAGTAATTAAACTCGAAATGAGTTTTTCGTATGTTTCCACCACCTGTAATGGGTTAACCTGGACTGCACGCACTACTGTCACTTCAAAGTTTGTCACTGAAAAAAAAATTACAGGGGAGATATCGTGCACTTGCTAAAAATATGAGTTTCAAACATACAAGGGACATCCTAGGTTTGGCGCATCACAAATACGGAAGAAAATTCCTTTTCTAATCTACTAATGCCAATGCTTGGCTGTGAAGACATTGTAACATCGCAGCAAAAATTATTGTTCTTTCTACGTCCTGTTTTGTACACAGCTAATGGTAACGCCCACAAACACTGTGAGCCGCTGCCCAGTACAAAAACAAAAAACAAAAGATGCTAACCACACCTACTGTTCTAATATATCAGCTAGTCCCTGATTTTGGTGAACAGAATCCCAGAGATGAGATCCCAATCCCTTTCAATGGTTTTTAAACTTTTTAATGTGAAAAAAAAACTTAAGCTATTAGTTATAGTACTTTTATGTACTTTAGAATGTGTCTGGATGGAAACTTTAAGCTTAGTGGAACTTCAGTCAGGAAGACTAACACTTTGTGCAAGCCAGCTAAGTAGAAGTTTCACATGTATCTCTGAGCTCCACTAACTCATTCTCATCCTTATCCATTTGCAAAACACCACAATCTCCTTCAGCCAATCAACTGTTGCTGCAACCCACCCATTCATGACCTCAGATCAGATCCCTGTCCCTGTCCCGGGTGATTAAACTCTGGTCAGAATTTTCCTCTCATGAAGTAATCCCAACATTGAGCTCCATACATCTTCACAAATTCTCTGTGGGGTGTCTCTGTGAATCTGTCACATGCGTTCCCATGGTGATCGACCTCTCGAGTTTTAATTTTCTCTACACAAAAATTAAATTTTGCTTCAGATTCTGTCTTTCTTTTGAACTGCTGTCCCTTGAGCAACACATTCTAAATAACAGAAACATCTAGTGGCAGAGACAATAGAGTGTGCTTGTTGTGTGCTGCTATGCTTTAGGTATAAGCTGACCCTTGGCTGGACTCTTAGTTTTGACTCCCGTAATCGAATCAGCTGGGTGAATAATTACAAAATAATGACACCGGTGCAACATCATCTTGGCTCCATCCAGTAGAATGTCTTCCCTTCCATCACTTGTGTGCTTAATGTCCTCTAAAGACCCATATTACACCCCAATTAGATGGCACTCTTGTTTCCTTACATCAAGGGCTTGACTCTACTGGCTTGTCACCCTCCCATGGCCTAATCAATTTCATTACTCCAGTTACAGCCCCAGTCCCGGGAAAGCTGTGCCCTTAAACTTCAGCTCCTGCTTCAATCGATCAATAGCCCGTGTCCCTGCCAAGGTTCCATTTAAAGTTCATTTATTTCAAGCCATCATATAAAACAAGACAGAGCATCGATGCAGCCCCACTTTGTTTTATTTAACTGAGGATTTCCACCATGACACTCAAATCCACTCCAGTTTACGCCAAAAGCTGTTCTTGGAATGGGTGGCAGACAGTATCACAATCCTTCCAGGCTTATTTACTTCCTCTTTCTGCAACCCTGTGACCCCAGGAACACATTTCGGTACTACAGGGAAAGCATAACTTATTTCCCTTGAATGGAAAGAGGCAACTTTTCTTCTCGAGTGGTATTAGTGTTGGTGCCATGGTGACAGACAGTGTAAGCGTCACAGAAATTAAAAGTAATGCTTAGTTAATAATAAGTTAATGAGGGAAGTAATACAGAACTAATGAGGAATCAATGATCAGTTAATCATTAGTTGATATGTAGCTCCTAATAAATTCTATGAAGCAGCTAATGATAATGTTAATTAACGCCAGTTAGTTAATGATTAGTTAATTATTAATTTGTGATTATTCAATTAATTGATTGGCATCAAAATAGTCCCCCATTATTTTATCATTAGTTCCTTCATTAACTAATAGTTAACTAATCATTAGCTACGCTGTAAATATAATTAAGACGTATTTGCGCGCTAATTGTTAGCCAATAAGTATGTTGTAATGACATAATAACTAATCGTTAGTTATTCAGACATTAATGCATGAAGTACTAAGTGTTACCAGAAGAATGTTAAGTTTTGGTCAAGGCAAACACAAATTGAAGGGAAAACAGATTTCATTGAGTTAATGCTTTTTTGTTAGCTCTTATTTCACCCTGTTTTCTATTGCTCTCCTGCGTATCTTTACCTTCATCTTCTTCATAATGATAAGTTTAAGCACTGTTGTCTATTGCCTGTTTAAGTGATATGAACCGTACCACTGTATTCCAGGGCTGTAGCCTGAATTTAATTTCACTGTTTTCTATATGCAAAACACATCATGCTTGATCAAAATGTTTTTTTCCCCAGTTGGCACAGAAACACTTTAAGCCAATTGCCTCAGGAAACTCTTAAACTAGATGCGTGGGTTTCTGTTAATAATCACACATTTAAGATTTCACAGTATACACCTTCCGCACATTTCTTTTTTCACAGATCCCAGTGTAGCATCCTATATTATCATCACTTAATTAATGTCAATGATTAATGAAATATAGCTAGGACTGTCTCTTCCATGATGTACTTTATTTGTGCAGTCTGTAGAGATGCCTGGCTTTGGTGCGCAATTATATACAGAATTAAGATCCTTAAATATTCATAAGAGCTATATAGAAGATGATCGTGATTGTGAAAAGCCTCCATCTTCAGTCCTTCATTAACCAGACAACTTCATTATCATTTACAGCTTGACAAATCAGTGGTACAGTTTTGGAAATCTAATGAAGATAATTTGCTTTGGATATTGTGAATGGGGTCCCAATTTACATGTAAGAGGCCCCCAACATTGATTGAAGTGGTGTGTTTGACCTCTTTTGCTATTTGAGTGTCTGATGGCTGAGGTTCTGACTGAATATTTACATTTGTCTGGTCCAGAAATGAACTTGGAACTTCAACATATTAGGATCTGAAGTTGCATGACAGGTGTCAGGAAGGCACTCGGGTGACTCTTCAAAGTTTGTTGATTTGAGCTGTTCGTGAGTCAAAGCTGACAGGTCAACCTGGCAGCGGACGTCCAGTCACTGCCGCATGAGAGTGACTCCACAACCTGTCAGAGGACATTTTCTACCAGCGTCTCTTTACCCTAACCCTCAGCGATCAGAGTTGTCATGAACAGCTTATCTTCATGACAATTAAAACTTATAACTGCATGTAAAATGTTGACGTAAATGCCACAAGTGGAAAGTCAAACTTTAGCGGATAATCTAAGCACACTTATGACTCTCTTGCATTGTGAGAATTGTGCATTTGTATACAATATTGTTTTTACACAGCACCATGGAATTTTATTACTATTATTATTTCATTTTATTATCAGTTTACAAAACATGTAAATGGATCAAACTGTTTAACTATGAACACATTCACTTGGTGTATATCTTAAACAGAGGCAAAACCCATAGTGTACGACTGTATCTTTAAAGTGCATACACGTGCATAACCGATACCGATACCAATCTGCTTTTTGTGTCAAGGAAATAAAAATATCCTCCAAATAGAGAAATTAAATGACACCCAAATGATTGAGACCCCTCTGATGAAACAGGGATTTATTTTATTTTATTTCTTTTTTTTACCTGTCCTGTTCAGCAGCTGAGGCATGCAGCGTGAAGATTCTGGATGCCTTGTTGTGCTACAACAGATTGGCTCTACAAAGGAGGAGTCTGATATACTCCTCCAGTTGAGATCTGTGTCTAACTTTATTATCATGGCTACTGGATTGCATGAGGCAAAAGAGTGGATGTAAAGAGAGAAAAGAGACAGGCTAGGGAAGGCAGAGTGGTTGGGGAACACGAAGAACACAACAACAAAACAAACAACAACTACTACTACAATAACAACAACAACAACAACAACAACCACCACCACAACAACAACTACAATAACAACAACAGTAACAATGAGCGTCATTATAACTATAACAGCTATAGTTATAGTTATAATGGCGCTCATTATAACTACACAACTATCCATTGTGTAGTGTGTGCGTGTGTGTGTGCATGTGCGTGTGCGTGTAAGTTTGTCATTGGATGTTGTAGATAGTTGACGAGGGAAGCTGAACACCACCCCCCAAGCAGCTGGAGGGTCATGACCCAGACAGGGACTTTATAAAGCCGCAGTCAGGTGTAGGACAGCAGATGTTGCCAGTTCAAAATTAATGACACACAACAAATTATTATCGGCCGCTGGTATCCGTGAATGCCACCTTACTTGCTGATAATGGATATCCACCGATGTCCCAACTCTCACCTATGGTCATGAGCTCTGGGTAGTGACCGAAAGAATGAGATCGCGAATACAAGCGGCCGAAATGAGCTTCCTTCGCAGGGTGGCTGGGCTCAGCCTTAGAGATAGGGTGAGGAGCTCGGACATCCGGGAGAGGATCAGAGTAGAGCCGCTGCTCCTCCGCGTTGAGAGGAGCCTGTTGAGGTGGTTCGGGCATCTGGTCAGGATGCCTCCTGGACGTCTCCCTGGGGAGGTGTTTCGGGCATGCCCATCCGGGAGGAGACCCCGGGGCAGACCAAGGACACACTGGAGAGATTAGCCTACATTAGTGCATCCCTCATAACCCTTAAAGGAAAACTTCATTTTATGTTTAACCTAAGCCTATTTCCCAAACTTTGAGGGTTTTGAAAATTACTCCAGTATGGAGTTCATCCTCTGGGACCACTAACAACAGGGGCACTGTTTCCTGCTGCTTTGTGAAGCACAAATGAAATCGAGAAGTAGCTTTATTCCAATTCAAAGTTGTTTGTCTTTCATGAACCTTGGAAGGCAGCAGAAATCAGTGCAGCTTTGGCAATGTACGGATCAAGTCGAGGGGGATCCATTAGTGCAAGCGGAGACATTTGTTTCATGCAGAAGCTTTACAGTCATTGAGTCAGAAGCACACTGATGTTTCACTGCACTCTATTTATCTACTCCATGTGATCACACTTTGGAATAAAAATAAAATTTGAGTTTGGTTAGTGGCGAAATAAGTAATTTGTTTCTGACCTGTGCAATTGAATTGTATAGCCTTCTCGAGCTAATCGGTCCAAATTCATTACTGGAGTCATTTTCGAAAAAAAGTTTTAGAGCCCTCAAAGTTCCGGAAATAGGGCTTAGGTTGGAAAACACTGTAATAGTCCTTTGAATCTCTGACTCAAATATCAAACCCTCCCTTAATTTGCCAGATTGGGGATAACATGTTAGAAAACAAGCTTTGAAACTATTAAAACTCTTAATCATATTTGTAATAATAGACTAAGAACCAATTATCAACAACATTGAGGGCTTCAATTTTATTTCTTAGTTATTGTAATTCAGTTTTATTCTTTGGTTAAATGTGCTTATTTCATCCACTTTTTACCTCCATCTCAATATAAAAAGTCATTGAATAAGTATTAGATTAGAGGGCTGTGTGTGAAAAATTACAGAGATGACCTCAGACTGCGTGGGCTTTTAATAACCCCTCGCAGGGTGATGTTTCATGATGACTGGCCTGTGACTGGCCTGAGACTGTGTTCTTCCAGACCACTTTGATGGAGATGAATTGATTCAGTAGCACATTTGGGCTGAAACCAAAAAAAAGGCTCTCTTGGTGCAATGAGAATGTCAGCTTTGCCACACATGGCAAACCCTACAGCAGCAGGGCTTGGCAGGGAGAGGCCCCACTCTGGGAGTGATTTCTTCCAAAGCTGGCCCAAATGAAAGCATCTTGTTTTAATCAGGGATTCTGGCTGCGATAGCTGCAGTGGGAGCTATGAGGACTTGGCAGTCGGTCGCAATGCAGACTGTGGCACTCGTACAAAATACACAAATATTTCCACAGTAATTATGTGTCAAGTTAAACAAGCAATTGAGGGCTCGGGCCGAATGTGTTGGGAGGGAGTACTAAGCGAAAGAGCATGGTGTGTTAGTTGGATGCAGGGGATTGAGCGAGACCCCCAACAAGACAAATTAGGCCATCTGACTTTGATAGGCTTTAGGATACTTTCTTGGCAAATGCAACAGACCACATTGTAATCCTCAGTAGATTGAGCATCATCGTGTGGTGCTGCCACGTCTCGTTCCAGGGGAGGAAGGCGTTTGCAGTTCATAAGATGGGGTTCAAAGACTGGGTCGATGGCCAGCGGGAACAAGTTACTGTGAGATCAATGACTTAGGCTTTTTTGTGGTTCCTAATTTATATAGGCACATTTGTAAATCTATAAAGGCATCAGTACTGGGAAATAAAATGTACGTAATCCGTGGTACAACTAAAGCTGCTAGAATGGCTGGAAATGTAGTTTGGGAATTGACTTTGGAATTCATATTATTTATATTACATTGTTTTATCTTGAAAAGTTTATAAAAACATAAAATCCAGCTGCACCAGTTGTTCATTGACAGAATTCTCCCATGTCGTTAAGCAGTATGGCCACTCTGCTGAAAAGAAGATGCACACAAATAAATATGATACATAAACACATACATTCATGGCCCTGCGGCGAAAACCACAGGCTAGATCTTTGGTCCAACTCCTCATAATTTGATTTAATCTGTATATTTGTTTTCACACAAAAGTCCAGATCTGAGCCCACAGAGGGAAAACATTTCAGCCAAAGAGTCACTTCGCCAACCCTGAGAAGTTCTTTGCAGCCCTGCATCGTGTTAACCGCACAACAGGAAGAAACTCTCCATGCGGGCCGTGAGCAGCGCAGCAGCTGATTTAAAGCTTGCTGATCCGAACAGGAAACACTTACCATCCAGTAAAAAGAAGCCCCCCTCCTCACACACTGACACATTCCGGTGCCATCCGAAAGAGGCTTATGAGTTGTCATGCGGCTGCAATTGTGGAATCACAGCGGTTTCCCCCTTTGTTTTCGGAGCAGGAAGATGTATTCAAATTTGGACCTGAGCTCAGGATTATTGTCATTATTGATTAATCTGTGAAATTTAAAAAGAGAGAGCCAGAGAGCGAGAGAGAGAGAGAGAGAGAGAGAGAGAGAGAGAGAGAGAGAGAGAGAGAGAGAGAGAGAGAGAGAGAGAGAGAGAGAGAGGGAGAGAGGCCAAGGTAATTGTTCCCAAAAATGTACTTTGCAATGAAATTAAACAGACACATTTAAGAATGGGGCACATATTTGGAATTTGTAGTTTTTGAATGATCACTTACCACATTTGATGTTGTTTTTATGCCTTTGGTCCACTTCCTATTTTTTCTTTTAAGGAAAAAAACGTAAGATGTTGTGTCTCATTCCCAGGTCATCAAATACTATTTCTGAGTACTCAGGAAACACACAGTGCTGGTATATGATGACCTAGGAATGACTCATCATCATTTTTTAAATATTTTTGAGTTGAAGTGCACCACTATGTTCTAAAACATCAGCTTTACTGACGAGCGAGTGAGTGAAAAATGTATAGTTTACGGCTCACCAACGGCCATAACCCTAAAGATTACCTTCTAAAACTTTTAATTTTTCTAAAATAGTAATTAGATAATAAATAATAAGTAACAGATTTTCAACCATTTTTTTCTTCTCTTGTCTATTAATCCCAGAAAAGATTACAAAGCAAACCTGATGTGATGAGATTAGAGTAAGATTAGAAGCTTTCCACATGCAATACTGACATACCGTATGTCACTGCAGCTAATTAATAAGGTAAAATGTGAATGAAAGATAATAAAAAAAAATGGATTTCTACTTATGAGATTTGCTATTCTTTCAAAAGTTATATTCTCTTCTATCTCTTACAGAAAATGTCCAAAGTGTATTGTGTCATCACCATGAAACAAGACTGTTTTCATTGTTTACCAGCAGAGTTTATATGTTTTATGTCCTTACCTAATGGTAACAGTACTATAAAATGCAAATCTATGAGTACATAAATGCAAGTTAATTAACATGAATGTAGTGTTAAAAGAGAAATGTTCGAGTGAAGTGCCAGTGACTCAAATCTTACGTCAGTACCACAATCACACCGCTGAAGTAGCCGGCATGCAGCACTTCTTTTTGAACACAATTCAACTTGATACAGCCTATAATAAATATTTATAGAGACCAGCCACCAACAGCAACATCTCTGCATCTTAGGCCTCACTGTGAAGCCCTCCGAGCTCCTCGGCTGAGCTTCTCATTAAAACATAGCATAAGCCCCGTCATTTCTCGATGTACTGTGTGGAAACAGCACGCAGAAGTGACACCATCACTCTGAAAGCATACGCTCATTAGCAGGACCAGCTAACAGTAGATCTCCCCGTGTCTATTAGTGTTACATTTACCTCTGGCGTGACAGTGATCTATCACAAATATTAGCTTTGACTGGAATCCTGTCTCCGTACTCTTCTATTGCTGCTGTGACAACCATTAAATCACCTGCCACAGCGCAGACGCCTCACTGATGCTGCTGTTGATGCCTGGCTGACCCCTCTGAGCCCCAGCAGTACATACTTCTGTTTCATGTCACACGCAGTTCAGGGGCGGACCAGCTCTCTCCATGGCTGTTCCTTGTGAAATTTATTCTTAACCTTTTCCCCGGCAATTCATGCAAGAAAAGGTGAAAATGACATGTGATTGCAGAGATGGATAGCGAGACGTGGAGAGCACACCAGAGATTGTTCATAATTATCACATATCATACAGCGACATTCTCTTTCTCACGGATGCCTCGCTTGGAGCTTTTCCTGAGGCACTTTCTTTGTCTTTACACCTAATAAAAAATAAAATTGTTTCCGTTTTCCATTCTTTTTGTGCTTCTTTCATGAACTGGTGCGGGAATTGAGAAATAAAGTAAACAGTTGGGCACGGATTGTATTTCTTATTAAAATGCTCACATTGTCTGAGCCAAAAACCATGATTTCCCTCCTCACTCTGCAGCAAACAAAGCCCACCTTCCCAGGTGCCCGCTACAGATGGTGATAAAAGGTATTTGCTTTTTGAAGCCATTGTCCTGGGTTTTTGTGTAAATCCATTATTTAAGATATCCTTGGTTGGATGTTTATTGTTATGAATTTTGAGAAAACTTCTTGGTTCCTGGCAGTACGAGGTGCAATGCGAAGGCCCCCTGGATATTTCATCTGTGCAACACAAATTCAGAAGTTTTAAAAGAAAGTGAGACAAGAATGAAAAGTTTGTTTGCAGCAGACCCATTAGTATAATTCCTGCATGACCCAGGCCCTGCAGGCCTAGCCAGTAATGCTGCAAACCGCTTGTTTAGCTGAGTGAAACACTTCTGAACATAGAATATCTGGTAAGATCATTTGGGGTTTGGTCGGAAAATAAATGTACCATGCAGTTTGAATTCAGAGCAGCACCTTTGTCCCATCATCTGCCTCTGACATTTCATTTCACTTTCTTTGCTGCTGAGTTGAAAATAAAACAAAAATCCACTGAGACAAAATTACAGGAATGACAGTGAGATTTATCTTGCCAAAATGGGGCCAAAAAGACCTTGCATTGTGTGTAAGGCCCCTAACCAAATCTGAATTCAAAGCCCATTTAAGCACTGACAGTCACAAGACACAGACGCAAAAAATGTGGGTTTTTTTTGAAAATGTAACTAGTGACAAGTTACAGGGACTGCTACCTTTTTGAGAGTCAGTGGCTAATATTTCACATGAAAATCAATTAAAGGGACATTTAATGATGTGACCTTTAACATTGGAGCTGTGGCAAAGAAAAAGCTCCCAGACCCATTTGTCACACAGTTAACTTGAAAAGACTGAAGATCATTTGTCCCCTCACTGTCTGCAGCTTATTCGTCCTGTCTTATAGCTTTGTTTATTACACTGTCATGCTGTAAATATTTCGTTTTCCACCAGAAAAAAAGGGAAGAAGTTGCTCAGGCGTCTTATAAAGCCTCGCATGAGAGCGACGGTACCGAGACTTGCCAGTAGAAGGCGCTTTAGCAGTGCTTTATTCAAACAGCCGGTGTGCAGGATGAGCAGACTTTCTCCTCAAAGTGAGGAAACTTTATGACGTGCTATCCTTTCATTTCATACACCTATCACATCACCAGTCAACTGTGCCCTCACTATTCACAAATTATATCAGATTAACTCTGCACAAGATGGAAAATGACATAATTGGTGGTTTTGCATGCATGATTGCGGTTTGCTCCTTCATGCTGTATAGAAAAACTACAGCAAATAAAATTTAGCTATATGATAAAGTGATAAACTTGTTTCTTATATGTTTAAGTTTTACTATCTCTCTGCAGAAAACAATTTTTCCCTCAGGATAAATGCTTTGACAAGACCCGATTCAAGAGCCGAACAGCCAAATATTGTTTATCTAATTAATAAAGTCGGTGGAGCTGGTGATGGATGGGCTCAGGGTCAAGGTGCTGTTGCTCAGATTTCAGTTCGTTATCAGATAAGACAATCAGGCGCCTCGACCCACTGCGAGTCAATATGGTATATAACAAAGGACAAGATCCTCATGTGACAGCGCCTGAAGTTGGATATTCCGCCAGATAAACTCGGAATTCTGGTAAGGCAAAACGGGGGAGGAGAAGGAGAAGCGCAAAGATGAGGCGGTATCGGCGCCAAAAGGAAGCTTGTCATGAGGCTATTTAGCATTATCACAAGGGACCTGCTGTAAACGGCAGGGAGAGGACAAAATAGCTGCTGCTCTCTTCTTGTTGGGTATTAAACACTTTTATAGAAAATTAAACCTTTCACAGGTGGCTGTAAAAGACCCGTAAATCTGTCTTTTCTCACTCATAATAAGGCACTGGTATCCAAACAATGCCGGAATAATGCATTGAAATACAAGTCCTATTATTTTTTATTGTTATTTTGCATTTTCTCATTCCCTGCTTCGCATCTTTGGCTACCAGATGTGTCTCCACACTGAAAAATTATTTCTCCTCCCCAGAGTCAAATAAATGCAATCAATATGAGTATTGCTCTCAGGCCTTGAAATATTACATTAATGTTCCATGTGGTGACATTTTAGCCAGAATTTTCAAATACATCATGAAGGCTCAAATTAATATTTATCAGCAAGAGGCATTTATGCTTTGCAAAACAGTATTAGCATGAACTCCAATAATCTTGTCTTTTGAGCAGGGGAATGGTCTCTGTCCACCAACAGGTTTAGGATTTAATAAACCTGTAAGATTTAAAAACATCCAAAAGAAATGAAAATGGTCAGCAAATCTCTGGATTTAAGCTGTTTTAAAAAAAACAAAACCCTCTCAGGCTCATCAGTATTTGCATTTCATGTGCATTCCTTGCTTTTTATTTTATACCCTGGGGATGGTGAAAGTCAGACTCATTTGATTTAAGTGAGATGGGCTTGGGGGGGGGTTTAACAATGATATGATTATTTATTCAGGCATGTTAAACAATTTGTCCTTCTATTTTTGCTGATCAGAGCAGAAAAGCCCAAGAAATTCAGAAAAGATCAATTCCTCAATACATACTTGAACTCAGCAGATAAAGGCCCAGAGCCACTAAACAAGCAAGATACTGTATGTCTATGCCCACACATGCATTATATTTAGACAATATTATAGAGTAGGGTTGTTTCACACCCACATGTGTATGAATTCTGGCCAAAGCTTTAAGAGATCCATCCTGTCAATCTGGAAAATTGTTCTGCATCTGTGGCCATAGGGAGTAGCGTTCTCTCGTTTATAGATCTATCTTAAATTATTCTTGTCACCGAGCCCCAAATTTATGCCAGCATTGATCCGGCGAAGAAAATATGAAACGATTTGGGGTTGTTATTTGATGACCTGCAGGTCAAGGAGATTTTAACATTGGTGTTATTGAGCGTGGCATCTGTCGTTTTTTTTTTACCTGCCCTCTTCACTCTTCCCGAGCGAAAAACAGAGACCTTTTTTATCTTTGACACAAAAGATCCAAATCTGTTGCAAAATTCAACCAAAAAAGAATCTCAGTTCATTTTAAAAGAGCATAACACTTAACGGTTGGCACACAGCCTTCGTGCCTGAGTGGGCCACAGTCATAGTAAGTTGAATAAACTTCTTTCGCATGATTTAGGGTAAAAAAGCATTTTTTCATTTATTCAAATGGTTATTCAGTTATTAAATCATTCATCGAGTGTTAGGCAGGGCGTTTGCTCTTGACATTGTTTTCAAGACATGTGGTCAATAACTCATAAATCAGAGGGAAACAATATGTAGTTAGTGCTTATTCCAGAGAGTTTTCTGTACTGTACTTGTGTAAAAACAGTAATTGTGAATGCGCATCCGGAGGCTTTGTTTCATTTCAAAGCTGTGCGTGAGTGTGTGCATTCAGTCCAATGTATTAAATCCAGCGTGCATCCATTATTTATTATTAATACAACAGATTGGTGCTGAAGTTGTCATAGAGTTTACATGACACAGTCCATGTGAGGAGTGGTTCCGGAGCTTTCCTTGAGCATTGCGAGCCACGCGAGTCAGATAGCCAGACTGTGTTAGAGCATTGCCACTCTGCCTAAGAGCTCAGAGCAGAATGAGCCAGGTGTTGCGGTAACAGACTTCCCCTGTGGCCCACTGATGAAGAACATCTGGAATGCTTCTGTTCCGCCACTTCTTTCCTGTCCCCGATATGACCAGGCGATGTAGCTAACAGTGCGATGCGTGTCGACACATGGCGCCAAGGTCCCCAGGTAGGGGATGAAATGCTCCCATATTCCTACCTGACAGGGCTGCCCCATTGGCACTGGCGGGGAGGCAGCGGGGAGGGTTGAGGCTTCTCAGGGAGTTTAGAAATCTATAGGTAACTGCTCTTGAAGCTCTCCCAGGCCTGAGGCTGAGAGGGTAAATTGGCACTAAAATCTAACCTAAAATATATGGGAAATATACCCCATTTTTTGTTTTAGACATGTATGATTTTGTTCAAATGAGCTTTCTTTTCGCTAGCTTTATTGTAAATAGTACAAAGAGAATCACAGTCACATTTTTCAGCCCTAATTAGATTGCAACAAACTCTGTGGTTACTTCACTTGCTGCATTAAAAGAACGTAACTTTATCCATTTTGACAACCTACATTTACAGTATGATTAATCATGAGGAATAACATTCTTAAGCAAACAAAGTAATGCAATACTCCAACTTTCCTTTGACAATGCTGCAATCCCGTCTGAGTTCATGGATCTTAAATCATCAGCATAGGTTCACTGTTCCTCCGTTGCCAGATAAGTTTATGCCTTTAAAATGGGGATACAGATTCAGCTAAACATCTGCAGCAGAAATCCCAAATTTGATTTTTGTCACTTCTGAGTGTCTCTAAGAAAGATTATTATTTTAGAAAAGCATTTTTTAAAGCATATTTAATCAAGGAATGAGGAACATTTGTCCCACAAACATGGCCCTTGCTTTCAGATATGCACACTCTATTTACATGAATGATGCATCTATGGTTGTTTTTGTCCCTCTCCACTCTTGACAGCTGTAGCTATAAAAGAGTTAAATCTGCTGGAAGCTCGCCCTGCTGCCCAATTGCATGGCAAGCACAGTGATCCAAAACACCCTCTGCAAAATAAAACAATATATAGAAATGTGCAATACAGGGATTTAATTTTCCAACCACCATCCATTTATATAGTACATGAAATGAACCTCAAATTAATTTTCACCGCGGCTTTAAAGTAACAATGTAATCTCAGTGTTATAGCACAGTTGCAAATGGATTTCTGTCTCTTGTAATTTTATAAGGAGCACTCTAGGGGTCACCTTAAAAGATGTCGCTATTTTTTAAAAGCCAAAACTATCTCGTGGCCTGTCAGCAAAGGGAATCTCTGCAATGTAATCTGTTTTGTGCCATCGATTTGTCTGGTATTGCGCCCCGTCACACGGTTTGCCTGTTAGGTTCACTGGTATTGGCAGAGGTCACTAATATTATAGCCAGATGACTATAATAAAGTGTGGAGTATCTGCTTACTTGTGCGCAATCTGGTCCTTACACCTTCCTGACCAGTGCAGAATGACTTGAACCCTGCTAAATGTTAAAGGAACAGCATTACATTGCGTGGCACAGCATTACATTGCGTGGCAGTGAGAAGGGCTAAGCAGAATGTGATGATCCTTCTATTAGTGCCCTCCTGCTGATGAATCAGAAACTCATTTCTGCAAATATGCTGAATTGTAAAGCCTCGTGCTGCATTATTTGATCTTCATCTGCTTTGTGAGATGTAAACAATCTTACTCAAGACATAAATGTCATTCTAAAAAATTAAAGTCAGTGGAATGGACAAAGTTAGTAATTTACAATCATTCATTCATTTCGTAATAAAAACCCAAAAATGGTTTCTACATTCACATTTCAAAAAGGCACATTCGACACTTTATTGTCAAGCAGCACCTGTCACGTGCTCAGCCACTCCAGAGCTCTGCCCCACAGTCATAATGTATTGCCCGTTAAACTTCAAATCCATTCAGCATTTCCAGAAATTTTCATACGTCATCTGAGCCCACCCAGATATCTGCTCGGCCATAACTCAGTACCTAAATTTAGGCGGTATATTAAGGCGCTCCCCTCTGGACCCTGATGGTGACTTTTGCCTTTTTTTGGGAGCAAAGCGGGGCGTTTAACAGAGGCTGTCCTTGTGTAGTGTTTAGTTTTACATTACCACAAAGACTCGGTGAAGGTCGCTCAGTATACACAATGTGACATGATTTAAAGAGTGTTTCCACCACGGTAGCAGTCGAGAGCACAGCGCTGCCAGAACAAAAGGCATGTTTGACACACACACACACACACACACACACACAGCTCCAAAAAGACAAAATACAGAACTTTCACATTATATAATTTAAGGTCATTGATGAAAGTTTATTGTTTGCATCGCAGACCCAAATAATGTCCGGAGCGTCACTGCAAATCACACGTCTGCCTGCTTCTGGGAGAGTCCTTGTTTTTGTCCAAAGCGGCCCAGTCAGATGGTTTGTTAATTTCCTCATTTCAGCGTTATATGGATTTTCCAGTTGCTGCTGTGTTCATAAACAACCATTTCAACAGACCAGCACCCCCCTCTGGCTCTTTGTGTGTCAGCGTTTTCTCTGAAGGAGGAATTTAGACCTCAGAAAGTTTATAAATAAGCCTTCTATCAAGTTCCACAACAGGTGTGACCCCTGTGTCCTAAAACTGAACACTTTCAGCAGGCGTAGTTTGGCAAGTGAGAAGTGGAGGACAAGCTGCTTTAACTGCCTTATCATATGGAAACTTCGCCTTTGTGTGCTAAGTTGTAAAAAATAAAATAAAACATATTTTTCCTTTTTGAGCCCTTTCTACATTATGTCTAAGAGTTAGAGGGGACCAGTGTAACAATAGCAACTGTGGCGAGGACAGACATGTTGAGTTCTGTCCCTACCAGGGGACTTTGAAGTATTCCATGAAGCTTTCATGGATAAACGCCATATCAGGTGGTATAGAATGTACCCAGTGGCACTTGGCATGACACGCTGAAAAGAATGTGGCTTGTCCCTATGGTGTTTCAACAAAATGCAGCAGGAGGGGGATTGATGTGCCATGGAAGAGGTGAAGGACCAGCTTCTTTTCAACACATTGCCTCAGAGTTAAGCAAGCCCCTATTTATTTACTGTTGCCACAGATCCCACTGTTGCCCAAGGTGCAAAACTATATGAGAGTTTAAGAAGCTCACAATAGACAGGCATTTGTGGGGGAGTTACCAACATGCAACATGTAACAATCTTAGTGCTGTAATCCTGGGCGAATCTGCATGCACAGGCCTATATGCACCCCCCCCTCCAGAATAACAAACAAAACTATTGTACGATACAATAGAACATTTACATCAGATGGGTGTCGATAGTCTGCGCTAGGATGGGACACAGCTGCACAGTTATAAGGTGTCAGACTAGTCCCTGAACACATCTCTCGACAATGTCCAGAATTTTTCAGCTGCTTCGAATGCTTTTGAATATGGGCGAGAGAGTTGAGAGTATTCAATTTAAAGGGAACCTTCAGATGTGGAGGGAATATTAGTGGTGAATCATAAAACTTTATCAGAGAGCGAGACAAACAAGGCATCGGAGTCTGAGCTGATTGCTCAAGCACAGTCCAAACAAAGGCGCTCGGTCATGCACGACTGATGTGCTTTACTTTCTAAACATCCAAAGGTTATCAGTTCTAGGCTTACCTATCGTCAGTTTACTTTTCTCATATATATAATGCTGTCAAGCCTGGTGTTCGTTGGGAATAAGGATGCACTGCACATAGAGTACAGTAGCTATGGAGAAACCGACCTGAAAACCAGTTTACCAACATTTTTTTTCTTTGAAACATTTCACCTACTTTAAGTGACACTAACATAAAACATAACATCTATGTTTCAGGTCAACACCCTGGAATTTTGTTTTTCTTTCATGGATTCTTTAAGCAGTTCTGGTATGATGATACACTGTAAAAAAAACCCCCCAAAAAACCAACAAAAAAACAAAACAAAAAAACAAAACAAAACACACTCCTGGTCTTACCCTAACAAAGTTCAAATATTAACCTCATTGAACTTAAGAATACAAGTAAAGGTAGCTCTGAATAATTCAACATGCATTTTGTCCATTAAGTTCAGTCAACTTGAAATGTTAAAGCAGTTAGAATAAGTACAGTGTAGCTTGCTTTAGTGATTGTGTGCACTATTATGACTGCAGACAAAGCCATATTCACCACAACGTCGCCGCTAAGAACAGTCGAGAAACAAGAGCCAACGGTTAATCGTGGGTAATATGTGCGCCTCTATGTTACTCCCATGTCCTTAAATGTCCCTCACTGTCCTCTGACAACTGAGAGCGGTCTTAGAATCAGGCGCAGGTGGGTCAAGAATGAAAGCAGGCTGGATTACTTTACATTATTTCAATCAATTATTCAAATATCCCCATCGCTTCCATGATGGCTTGACGAGGCAGGCCCGATAATGATCCCTGCCCGCATGCGCGTGCACGGCCAAACGCTTGCGATCACTTATAAACACTCAGCTGAGCGCTCACGCGCACAATGGCAGCAGAACTTTAAATCCTGTCCTGCTGATTGGGCCCAACTGTGGGAAGACTGCCTGTGTCAGGTCGACCTGTGTGAGGTCAGCACCAGAGTGTTCTGGAGCTGCTCGCATTTAATGTCTCTGTCACCGTGGTCGCAGATAAGCAGCTGAAGCAGCTGAAGCAGCAAGACGAGGAGGGGAGAGGGAATAAGTATAGCCAAATGTGCAGGAAGAACAGGGTAGCCTTTGTACCAGACTGTGACTTTAAAGAGTGTCAAAAGCTAATAAATATTTTAGAATTAGGTGTGTGTCGGGGGCAGGCCCGCCCTATCATGCGTCTGCTCTGTTTACTCTCCAAGGGAAACAGGTGCAGCCACATGAAGGAGAATTTCATTTCAAAAATAGCATTTAGCATTTTGTTCCTCCTGGAGGCCTTCTCTGACAGAAATTCTCATGTAATCATACACCAAGGTTACCGAAAACTTCTGAAGTTGATCCACCAAGACATATGGTGTCTAAGGGAGGGGAGGAGCTGCAGGGGCTTGAGAGATGTAAAAAGGATTATTTGCAAGAGGCAAATTTCTGTAACAACTGCATGAAATGAATTGTTTTGCTGTTTCATAATCTAGTTTAAGGTAAAGACAACACATGTGCTACAAAGAATTTTCCACTTCATTAAAAAGCACGCTAGATCAGCACAAGGAATCAAAGCTTGACGGTGGCCTTCATCCACAATCTTCGCTTACAGTGTTGCAACATCTTCGACAATTTTCACAAAGTGGCTTTGTGGAGAGAGAGAGAGAGAGAGAGAGAGAGAGAGAGAGAGAGAGAGAGAGAGAGAGAGAGCCTGTTTATTTTCATCATTAGAGACGAGTGTGTTGCCTCCTGAACATCCAGGTCGAGCGTACACTCCCCCTGAGCCTTTACATCTCCTTTTTTTTCCCTGAGTTTTTCCATTAACGTCATCAAATGCTGCCTGCAACATAATGAGAGATGTGGCAATTAATTTTCTTTTAATCAAGGTCGAAATGAAGTAAATTGGTGCAGCTTGGCGAGCGCTCATTTTCTGTTTTTGCAGTGATGCAAAACAAATACGATAAAATTATGGCCCTCCTCACCTTCTGTAATTAGAAAGCATAAATGATCAGAGGGAGATGATATGTACTATACAGTGCCTCCGACCATGCACCCCCCACAAGAGATCAGATTTCAGGGCTTTTGAAACAGATGACCATGTTTTGCTCCCCTCGCCTCCCTTATTTGTCTGTTCTCTTCTCCCTCTGTTGGAGTTACAGACAGTGGGAGCAGCTCAACATGACATTGAGTGCAGTGTTGTTCTACGCCTCTCAAATCTTATTAAGACCACAGCTGTGGAAGACTTTGCTGACTCCACACATTTCTATTAACTATGTCGTTCCAGTATCCCGCCGAGCTGATTAGGTATTTATTAAAATTAGATTTTACCTGAGCGTCTTATCATCACCATATGGTGACCGCTTTGCTTTTAGTTTGGACATGGGCCTTTTGTTTTCAGCTTGTTAGGGATTCACGCCAACTTTGCACACATTCATATGTAGGATCTAACCTCTTACTTTAGAATATGTTTGTCTTGACCTGTGATGGAATGATCTCAGAAGTATTACCAGTAATTACAATCATTTGCAACATTGTGCTTTTACTCAAGTGTGATTTCCGCTTACTTCTTACAACAGCGCAGTGTGGCTAGAAATTAGGCACCAACCTCCTTTGGTACTCTGCCTAGACATGTAAATAGCTTAGATGCAGACACATGTTGACAAAAAGGCATAGACAAAAAAAGAAAACACATTTGCGTTGCGGTTTAGGGTTTCATTAGTAAAACAACACTGCAGAAGATATTTGACTGCTGTTTTCTCTAAGGTAAGAAAGAAAATGACTCGAAGTTTGACAAAAAAAGTCCAACACTAGCCAGGGCATCTCAGCTCTTGCCCCCAGCTGCACGTGTGCTGTGTACATCTGCCATGCCAAATGTCTCTCTGCGCGGCCTCCAACAGTAGGTGTACACAGCACCGCAATGCCCTGGAAAAATATATACATAGTCTTGATCGAGCATTAGCTCTAAGTCAGCACAGTGAGGTGGGTATGGCGACAGCTGTCCAATCCCCCTGTTTACCATACATAGGCAGCTGCCACCGCCGTTAACTTCCGAGAGACAGCCACCTGCTAAAGGACATTTATACATGTCTTTATTTAATTAAGGTGAATGCCAGTTTGTCAGCCCCCTCACGCACTGTGACTGAAAACGCGTTGACCTTGATAAGGCTCCTGCCAGTGGACGCTTGCAGAGGGCACATGTTTTTTTCACTGACTGAAATGCTATTTTCCTACGAACATGCTGCATATAGTGTGCATTTGATTAATTGTGAGCTTTCAAACTTTTTACGGGATAAAGATCGACACACACATTAAAAAAAACCCTGCAAAAATGTCCCGCCCATGTTGTTCTTGTGGCCTACAGAGGTTCAGTATCATTTACTATCAGTGCGAAACCTGAGCTTGTTTTGATGAACATAAAAAGTATTTTTTGGTCAATTGAGAACCCCCAGGCATTGCTGTAGTGGGTGTTGGGTGTTACAATCTGGGCGGGTACTGATTACAAGCACATACAGGGCTCTTGGCCCAATGTTCTGCATTTTTGATTTTTATGTAATTCAGCCTTTAAACGCTGCGGGGTTGTGGTTAGACTGCACAGCTTTTCTTCAAAACATTATATTCCCTCACCTGCCACTACAGCTGACTTCTAAAAAATGGGAACACAGAACAGGTGACAGGGAGAATGAGACGGGATGTGCTATCACAGTGTGCGCCAGCTGCAGGGCTCCTGAAAATACTCTACCTGCACTAACATGCGTGTGTTTATTTTCACAGTACACCTGGGCAACTCTATAAGCACATTTTTTTGAAAACCATTGCATTGGGTGTTTTGGTAATGAACGGTGTGACATAATGGAACATGTGTTATCTGAAATCAGTGTGTCCAGCAGTGATAAAAGTCAAGCCGAGACATGTTTTGATCAGCTGCAGAGTGTAACCTTCTAAAAAACACCCAAATAAAACTCTTTCTCCAAACTGTGGACATCAAAAAGGAGACACTGCGGCTTTACAAGTGTGTATGAGTTTTTTCATCGCCCAACAGCTTTTAAAAATACTGCCTTCATAGTGTGGTTATCTCGAGTCTATTGGTGACTTGCGTTCACACAAAACACGTTCACGTAAATAACACAACTTTGAGTCACCTGAGCTTCCAGTCCTGTCTGTGCTGATCATGATATGAGATTTCTTATTCTACTCCAGGTATTTAAATATTTCCTAAAGGAGTGTCCCTTTAAGCAACAGAGCTAATGATCATGTGTAGCTGTTCATAATCAGTGTTTTATGTTTTATTGAGAGTATTTCTATATCTTTTGATATGAACTTCTGCATAGTTCTGACTTTATATCAAAGCCATATACGAGTTTTGATCCTTTAAGGATGAAGTAAACCTTTTCAGTTCAACCAAACCAACCAACTAGCCAAACTCTTCTCTAACCGTGGGCTGCCATGTGATTAGCTTTTAACGTGTTATTATTAAAAGTACCAATGTCAAAGGAGTCAGCAGGGCAGAGGTGGAGTGAGGAACGTCCTTGAGAGCAGGCCTTATGAATCAACGGTGGGCGATAAATGGACTGGATCATTACAGAATCAAGTGATCTGCAGAATAATCTATTGATTTTCTGGTCTTTCTTACTTCTTTATTATTCTGTATCGCAGTATTGCCACATCAGGAGGAATCCGCTGATGGATGGGATGCTTGGACCTCTGCATTGACCATGGGGGTTTTGCTTTAGAATGTAGTATATATATAACCCCTTCCAAGGCACAATCCATAAATATATAAAATGACATGTAGATCTATGCCTTATGAGCTGTGCTTTTTAAAGAAATTACCTCTGACATTTTTAACTGTATACAGCATATTTTAAGTGGTAGGAGAATGGGGGAAAGACATTGGTTGTAAATTCTCATTAGTAGTGATATGCACAGTATAAATAAAATTCACAGATAATAAGAGACAGATGTCAACTTTGAACAATCCCTACAGTACTTATTAGTCAATATTTCTGAATTTATTCAGTTTTCATATTGGTGGCATTCACTCATACAGAATGGCCACTGAAAACATTTAATCTCATAAAAAAGCGCCAAGTTCAACCTTGACTTTCCGTGAATCTGCTACATTTGGGTGCATGAAAGTTTCTGTAATGATTTTTTTGGTGTTATGATTTTTAAAATGACAGAATACTAATGATTATCCTATATGTGCTGAATGTATGCCAAGTAGTAGGTCACAATCCTTGAATTCTCACAGGGAAGCGATTAAAGCACTATCTACCTTGTTAGTTGACTTTGCTATCGATCCTCTCGATTCTTTATTATGTACAACAGGACACATCACAAAACTGCTAATTGGCAATAATCTGTTTGTCAATAGTTTACAAGACCGCAGAATTTAGATAAGGTAAGTTCAAGTTTAAAATACATGATCACAGTCCTACTATTCCTATGGGCTTTGCTCCGTGGATGCCTTCAAGGAGTCTCATGCTCTGAATATTTTACGGTAAATTATCGATATGGTAGGCTGTGGGAAAGGTGAGAGCGAGGGAAAACAAAGACAGGAAGTGACATTAATATTCTGCCAACAGAAAGGTAAGCTTTAAATTATTTCTGGAAACTATTGTAAGGTTGATTAATTGTGAAAATGAAACCACTCACATTTAGGAGTAAAAGTCTCATGAAATTATAGCAGACATGTTTAAGATATGGATTTGAAGTCAGAAAGAATTCATTGATATAAATTATGCCACAAAATAATCATGTTACATGTAAATAATCATCACTGGAGGTAAACCTGAGCGATATGGCCTATAAATAATATTGCGATATTTTTAGGCTATATCGCAATATGTGATATACATCACAAATTTCAAAATCTCCGCTAAAGCATGTAATGAATGTGCAATTTTACATTTTTATGCATTACATGACTGATTCCACTAGTTTCTGTAACATTTGTCTGCATTATTTGCTATTTATTCATTACGTTTCTATTTTTTTTTTGCATGCAAAAGGGAGAAAAATACAATCAAGTTTAATTAATTATCAATTTTAACAATTTATTTCAAACAAAGTAATTGCACACATAAGCTTTAAACAAATGGAAATAAATAACGCGATTATGTAAGCCTATATATTAATGCAAATCCACTGACACATAATAGAGTCCTGCATGTGTCCAGTTTTTAACCCCCCGCTTCAAACAAAAATGCACATGCACCCGGGAGAGAACAAGACAAGCAAAACACCAAAGTGAATTTCATGCAGACGGCTTGAAACATTCATGTCACAATTTGGACTCAATGGTGGAATATAGTAATTTACTTTATCTCATGTGAAACAAACCACAATTATATCAAGTATATTTGATATATAACACACCCCTAACTGCCCTAACTGGGGGTCAATGTAGCCCCCCTCATTTCGACACTTTTTAGCACCCTTCAGCTTCTTGTTTTGGTAATAGGGTGTTAAGTTTTACCGTTTTGGTTCGGTCTCATCTCTCTCACTAGGGATATAGAGAAAATACCGCCAAAGATTTGGTGGAGACAAAAACAAAGATAAAAAGAGAGAAATGACATGCACAAAACTCAACTTTAATGCACTGTGACAGCATTATCGTGACTTACAGTAGGTCATATTCATATTTGCACTTTGTGTAGTACATCCTCCAAGGCCGATGCTTTATGCCAGCTATGCTATTTATAGACAATAAAAAGAGATCCGCTCTTCATTGTAGTCTGCGCACCTCGTTTAAGTGCACTGCCAGCAATGAAGAAAGGCTGAAGCCCACATACTGATTTTTGAATTGTGTAATTTTGTAAGCAGACCTATATTAAAGACTATATTTTTCTTGAGAATTGAAATAACCTATGTGAAGCTTTAAACTGAATTCAGGTCATTGCTTTTGTTAGGCAAAAACAAATTGTGCAATATTTCATGGCTAACATCATAATATAACATCATTCTTACTCATTCTACAAAGCTAAAACACGATCTCTGTGTTCTCTCTGCATTTTATGGGCTAAATCTGTAGTAAATAGGGTAGTCAATTTACTTATTTTTGTAATGGGTGAAGTAACATGTCAGTTATTTTTTGTAACTTTTGTTGTAACTTTTGAAATGCCATTTAGCGTTTCACATTTATTAGGTTGACTCATGAGGGGTGACATTGGTGAGAGGTAGAGTTTAGTGGTTCGTGCCTTTGCTATTTTAGGACTTTGGCCATTGGTAAGAAATTAAAATCTTTTATGGCCTGATAACGGCAGAATAATACAGCAACCAGTTGGGAGCATAAAATGTTTGGCAGGTCAAAGAGAAATATGCAGATGTTTTTCTTTTAAGACTATCAAAAGTGAGCAAACTGCAGGGAAACACCAGACTTATGCACGGCAGGCATCAGAGTGATGACAAGTCAATTTGGGGGCCCAGTGCTAAGCTGTAGGTGCTAAAGCTTACAGTTAGTCACAACAAACTGAGGTATTACCATTGATGGTATAAAGAGGATGGAGGACATGAGAGCTCTGCAGTATAGGCTGCATTAAATATTAGAAAGCCCTCTTCCTTTTTAACATCAGGTAAGAGTAAAAACCCAACTTGAAGATTTTTTCACTAACACGCAGCGTGTGTCGATCTGGACCTGCGGCTGCTGCTGGCTGTGCTGCCGCCGCTGTCATGCCATTTTTACCGGCTGTGTCCACCTTTCCTTCACCGTCATCTTCTAACTGTTCAAAACTGTGTGTTAGTTTCATTCTAATTTGTAATTCGATGATGAAAACTGTGTGAAACAGGTCGACAGCGGGAACTTGATACTGTGGTTTCGTAACCTGGCACAACTGCACAGACTCCAAATGATGTCACTAGCTCAACATTGGGTATCCTGGATATGTTGGCTTCATTTTTGTACAATGGGAGGATGTGGCAATGCATCGTCCATCTGTATTTATGTCAGTGGATGTCCCAGTGTTACAATGTTTTTTTTTTTTTGGTACAAATGTTATTTTTTAGTAGAGTTTAGTAGAGTTGTCGTGTTGAAAAATAAAGTAACTTCACTGGTGAAAGGTGCAAGTAAAATAAACGATTTTAAAAATGAACTTTACTCGAATTGTGAAAACTTAGCAATACATCAAACACAAACTATAAACACCACAACAATCAAACTAATGTCAAATCTAATATTACCGAAACATGTTGGCAAGCCAAGTGATATTCAACTACCTGGAGCCAGCTGGCAGCTGTTTTCAGTGCTTCCTCTGGATTGATGCCTCCTGATTGGTAGATTGAGCAGGAAGCGGCACCAGTCGATCTCCAGGGAGTGGTAGCCAGGCAGGAGCCAGAGCCAGGAACTCCAACCGCAGGCTAGAGATCACACAGCTAGTTATTTCACAAAAGTCAATTTCATAATACCAGTGGGCCTTACTCTGAGTTTGTTTGTCTGAGAGCTGAAAAATGTGTGTTTTGTTTTGTTTTTCCCCCAGCCATGATTTCATTCTACCATTAACAATAACTTTTCCTGGGACACTGGGACGATTAATTAGTTAGTTACACTATATACTAGCTACACTATATATACTGAAATGAAAAAAGGTGATACTGGCATATTTATTTTAATACATCCATAAATTATTATTTTTTGAAAACTTTTTTCCGTAATTTAATTCAAAAAGTTCAACTTTTTGTGTATTCTTTTTTCACCGCAGTGAAGTGTTGTGGGCTTTTTTTTTTTTTTTTTTTAACTTTAATCCTGATTAATATAGCTTACACGATTACAGTGAAATATTCTAACATTTTGAGATAGGTTTTTGTATGTTTTTTTGTTGTTTTTTTTAACATAAAGCTCATGATTAATGGGATTGAAATAGTTAAAATCCGTGAGGCATTTTGGTTTACACACAAGGAGTATAAAATCACTGTGTTAAATGACGAAAAAACACAACAGTGTAGTTCCGGGAGATGCACGATCTTTTTATTTAAATGAAGAGTCAGAAAAAAAACTTCGACAGTATCTGATGAGATGGAGTCCACCAGGAAACTCTGGTCCAGGTTTTCCAATCTACACCTGCTAACCGAGAAATTCAATTAAGGACTCCTCTTCCCACTTGGAGCCGGTCTCCAGGGCAGATCTTCCGGGCGACTCGCCCTGTGAGAAATTAGAAAATGCTACAATAAAACACGATAAACTGGGAAAAAAAAAAGTGCTAACTTTGATAATGAAAGCTGTGCTCTGTCCGCCGTAGACGCGCGCGTCCCTTTAGTTGGAAGTCATTGCAAGACAGCGAAGTACCGCAGGTAAGACTTTTCCTTTTCCTTTCAAGTACTCAACGTGATCATTTCATTTCCAAACGCTGCAGAAAGCGTCGGCAAAGTGTCCGAAGCTGCGGTGGCCGCACAGACAGCCAGCGGTACTGAACATTTGGGAGATGACAGTGACGGAAGGGTGGACCCTGCCGGTAAACGCAGCGTGACTGTCCGCCCGGTGCCGCGGCAGCGGCCGCAGGTCCGGAGCGACACACGCTCCGCGTTAGCCAACGCGCCTCAGCTCTGAAAACGCCTCTCGGAAAACTGTCAGTTCGCAACAACAAGTCAAACTTAAAAAAACCC
>KV751326.1:795477-814172 GCA_001698575.1 Mola mola
CCAATTTTTAAACTATGATTAAAGAAAAGTTTGGGATTATTTAAACATGCCAGGTCCTGGGGGTTTCTTTCAGTGCCACCGAAGACTACCGTGATTCGCCGACCCCTTCATGCCAGGGCTGCTCCTCTCCCTTTGGATCTATTAGTTTGAAATGGTTTGGGTGATGACTCTTTGAAAGGGGTGGTCATTCTGGAATGCCACGTTCAAAACCTAACAAAGACCTCTCGTTTATGCACAAATGCTAATTAAAATTTTTAGCCCCCATCCCCAGGTGGCAGAGGGAAAGTCTTGGTAGCAATTTGGCAGATAATCAAATTGCATTTTCAATGGAGCTGTTTAAAGATGACTGGGGTCTGCTCACAGGAAGACACAGTGGCACAAATTAAGCCATAAGCTGCTGTGTGCAGAGAGGAGCGATTCAACGAAATCCGCATCACAATAGGAGGCTGCATTTAAGTTTGATTTGTGTTTTTTTTAATTAGGTAAAATGGGGGGGGGAAGGAGATTTGGGTACGCACTCATACATGTTCATTCTGTTTTTCTTAAAATTATTCACTTTGCGCTAAGTGGCATTTTTTTTTCGTAATATGTCCTTACAATTGGACCGGGTGAGGCAAAATGTTCATAAGACATGATTTGTTAACAGTTAGGCTACCTTGTAAACATTTCGTTTACAATTTTAGATTTTTAGCCTGACAGAAATGGCAAACTGGGTGGAAAAGTTTGTCAACACCTATGTTTGTCTACCAAAATCTGCGCTTAGAAGCTGTCCCCCCACATTTTGTATACATCATTAAGTTCTTCGTGGCCCTTCAAATTGTCTATTCACACAGCATTCCAGTCCATATTAGTGACATCTCGTTAGCAGAAAACAGAAAACTGACAGAAAAAAATTGGGAAACGGGCCTGAATTGTTTATCACTCAGAATGAGAAGAAAGTATGATTCTCATGAAATAATTGAATTAAACCAAATGTACAGCCTTTCTTTTATCCTCTCTCTTTGTGTCCCAGACACAAAGACACCAAGTGATGTTTTTGATGTTTAACAACATTATTGTTTAGTTTTAAATTCACCACAGCTCCCAATATGGCCATCTGAGCTGCTTCATATCCTTAAAACCCCATTACGGGCAAAAAGTAATTCTTAACTTGTAGGTTTAAAGGGTTTTTAATTGGCTGTGATTTGCTGTCTTTACAGCAACGACTGGATGCAGCATAATCATCCTCCTGGATGATACATCACTGTTCTGGCAACTTAACACACCTTAGTACTGCATTTATCTGTCCTCTGTGTAAGTGCTGCCTTCATCTCAGCATCATAGCATACTGACGTAACGACGGTTTCGACCTGCACGAATTTTAATCTTCAGCTCCTTCACCTTCTCCACATCCACCGACAGTCACTTGAGATGTTTTTCACAGCGATTGCCAGAGGCGGTTTTGATGTTTTCACTTCAGCTTCTTGGCTGAAAGCAGCTGAATACATGAACTATGAAGTAGTCACTGAGGCATTTAATGGATTTTTTTTTTTTTTTGAGATTCTTTTCTGTAATGTCAAGATTGTAATAAATGTATGTAATACGATTTCAAATATTTTGTGGTTGAAGTTTTCTGACTCCCTATCGATTTTCCCTGATGATTTTACTGAGAGATTGCGCTGCGTGTTTAGAAGTATAGCTTAGGATAGCGTAAATACCATCATGGTTAGATTTTAGGCCGCGGATAGATGATTAGCTCTGTGTTTCCCTTAACCAAGTCAGACTGATGCACACAAGGCAATATCAAATGACTTTTCACCTATGGATTATCCTGATTTCAATGAAATAAATAAAATTACATAAAATATCGAGAAAATCATTGATTAGGGTAATATCCTATATAGAAATGTGGAATAGCCTGCTATCAATATAGCTTACTAAATGAGTGGGACAGGAGACTTGAGGCTCCTAAATAACTGGACATCATAGTAGCTCATTATTAAAAAAAAGTATGTATGCACTCTTGCTCACAACAATGCATGGACGTTTAAAAACGTTAAATGGGTCACTAAACACTGTGTCAACAGGTTTTCATTTTGGGCCCTGAATGTGTTTGTTTAACCGGGTTTATTTTATCACATTTATGGGGGTTAAAAGCAACAGAAAGAAATTTAAAAAAGAGTTTCTCCTAATTGGAGATACACGATCCCTCTCTTATGATGTTGAATGACAAATATTGTTGCAAAGTTAATGACACAAGAGGGAATTGATTGATAAAGCGGTTGACTGATCATAAAACTGCAGTCAATATTTGACTGTAGCTTTATTTCCCCTCTGAACAAGAGTGTGCCAGAATGTCTGAGATGTATGGCTAAACACATAGCAATGGCAAGCACATATTTACACTTCAGCCTCTCCTGAGTCTGACGATGCTGCCTCTGTATGTCACAAAGTAAATAATATCCCATGATGCTAACATAAGCAGTGTTGGAGTATTTATTGAGTTGGAACAGAGAGTATTGGTTAGTGCTGACCAATTTTCGAGTAGTTGGGGTGAATATTCTCCATCTAATTATTGTACTGTGCGGATCCTTGGGTCCCACTCCCTCTCCTGCGAGTGACGGTATTAAAAAGTCTCTTTTATTTATAGAAACAAAATTTTAGCTTCAGAGACAATAGGCCAGTCCTGTTTAACGGTACAGCAGACTTTATCTTTTTAATAAAAATTCCTGACTTGGTGAAAGTTTAATTAATAAGGGACTTAAAGCTAGGGGAATGAGCAAGGGAGTTGGGTCTTTAAGGGGCTACTTATTTTTCCATCTGGGCTATCCTCCAAAAAAACCTGTCAATTAGTGTGTTAAGCTGAAGAGACAAAAAACGTCATTAGTTCTTGCAAAAAGAATAATGGGTTTTAAAGGTTTTGCTGAAGAGACAGGCCAAAAGCACAAGAGCAAGTCTTATGTATTTTAATATGAATTTCCTGCAATTACTAAAGTTTTCAGAAGAGACTTTATTGTTTAAAGTGCATGTTTGAAGAAGCAGACACAGTGGGTTGCTTTACTAAACAACTGTCTACTGTAATTGTCCGAGATGAGACAAAATTATTTGTAAATGTTGCAGTGTATTATGCATTGTAGAATATACTATTTATCAGTTTTTGTAGTTTTGATAATAATGTTGCCTTGTGTTGTACACCATCATTTGATTTTATTTTCTGTGTCCTATTGTATGTGTATGGCAGTCACTGGGTTTCCTTATGCAATAAGTGTATGTATAATGTATAAGATGCCTTTCCCAGAGTATCATGTTCTAGTTGCAAGAGATTCAGCCGTTATGGAAAAAATAAATAAATAAATAAATACAATTCTGGCTCTAATCCCTTTCTATCAACATTTGAAAGTTGGTAATTTTCGTTAACAAAGCAACATTTTGGACGAACTCATTTGCAACTTCATCCAGAAGAAAATGTTCAGTTCTGTCTCCCTTGCACAATTTTCTTTTGTGTCTGCAGGCTTCTTCTTCACAGTTTAATTTTGTTTTTTTCCAAGCAGTTTGTTCTTTGCTTAATTTTGCACCCAGACATTATGTCCTATTGCTCAAGATAGGTCACAGCGCTCCCTATAGTATAACAGTGTGAAGACCAAATGTTGCGTCGATTGTGGGGACAGTATTGCCTTATAAATGGAGCCTGACTAATAAATGATTTTTGGGACGTATACCAATATCAGAGAGTAGAAAAGTTTCAATATTGATATACCGGCAGATAGAAGCAAACAATTTGCAACTATCTCTCTCATGGAGTTATCAAACATTTATAACAACGATAGGAAGGTTATTCTGTATAAATAAAGTAAATTCTAATTGATATGAACAATTCTTTATGAACCTGTTAGAGGAACACCTGTAATAAGCTGCACTCAGCTCTGACACAGCGGAAAATCAGACAAATTAGCCATTTAGTTAGCATGATTGTTGACTAAACTAACTCTTGCAAAGTTTAGTTATTGAAAGTGATGTTAATTAATTTCACCTACGGATAAAATTGTGGATTACCCCATCCCTAATCTGCTCGAAATGATGTTTGGCATGTAATTAGCTTTGGTTCACCGTTAGCTGAGTTAGCATTGGAGCGAGTGGCCCCACTGCTCACCTCAGCCTTTGAGACCAGTATGGAGGTGATTTACAGCAGCTGCAATTTTGATTCTTTAGGAAAATCATTGTGGGTTTTTTTTTCTTTAATTTTTTAAATTTATTTAACTAAAAAAAAGGTGGCAGTTGCAAACTATCTCACTTGTGTTTCTTCACATTCGGTCAATAAAGTTGATTCATTCAAAAGATGGTTCAGTATCATTTGACTGAAAAATACATGACATTTCAGTGCAAATTATGTCAATAAGATATTTGAATATGTACAACTTTGGCTAGGCCTAAATTTCAGCTCCACTCAGAGGTTCCTCAGACAGGCGAACAGTTGATGTGCTTCCTGTAGCAATGCTTTGTAGTGTTTACTGTAAAAACTGATTTTCACACCTTGTCTTAAATGTTTATTAATCAACATTTATCTTATATGTGTTCATACCTATACTGCAAGATAGCACAGTGGAGATGCCTGCTAGACCAATAAGGTGGCCTACATTTACTTAGTTCTAGAAATGGTTCTTACTTGCACAAACATCGGTATCGATCCAAAGAGCAAAAATGGTCCGATGTAAACAGCCAGGATTATTCGTGTGTATCAGCCATAGCATGTCTCTGTAATTCGCTCTCTGTTTTCGAAAAGGTGAGAGTAATTCACCAAATAAAACAGACGTAGAAGAAAGTGCGTGACAAGTGTGAGAAGAAGTTTGTATGAGCAGACATAACATGTACATAAAAGTTGAGTACATGGTTTTCACTGTTTATAAAAGTCAATTATCATAGGAATGTATTTATATAGAGATTATATCGACATTGGTAAATATCAGCTAATGGCTATTGCAGCAATTTTAATATATGTTGGCCATATTGATACATTCCTACAATGCTCTATAGAGAGTAGTTGAACCATTACACATATTGCTTTTTTCAGATTCAATTTCTGTTGCTCATTTGAATTATTTTGGCCCGTTTCATGTTTAGTAGAAATTGGCTCCTTTTTTTGTTATATTTAATTGTTTTTCACTTTTAAAATGTAGGTGCTTTATAAAGGACAAAGATTAGAATGCATTGGTGAGTTCAAATAACAAAGGTTGCAACTTTAGAAGTAAGTAGTCTTCAATTTAGGATTTTTAATTTTTTTTTTTATTTTACAGAACATATACCAATTTATGGTGTTGAAATATTAATCCGAGTTCAGCTCAGCAGTATGACTCTTGCATAAAATTGGCCCAAGGCAAAGTAACATGTCAGGCCATTTAGAGCAGTGAAAGTGAAATATATTCCACCTTGATGAAATGCTAAGTGAATGTGATAAGTTAACCTGTAAATGAGTCAATTTTGTAATGAACCGCCTACTTTGCATATGGACATGAATGTTTTCATGTGGGCAAGAAGTGTGACGGTGGTAGTTAGATGAGGCTTACATAACTGGTCATAGTGCAAGAGGTTCCAGGCGTGGCGCCCAAAATATGACATTGAGTTGTGTCACACACAGCAGGAGCTGGCTTTTGCATCTCATTGTGAGCCCTAGTAAATGATTGGTTACAGGAGATCCTCCAATAAATTAATTGTTTCCACTTCATGGTTAAGTATGTGCTACTCTTCCAAATCGAGTGCTGGTACTTGGTTATTACACTTTAATAGCTTGCTTGCCAAACTAACGATATATTACTCCATGTGCTGGCTCAGATCAGAGAAGATGAATTGGCTATTAATTAGTGTTGCACTGAGAGGACACAGGGGAGAGACTACTCATAGCCTTGCAATCAGTGTCAACGGGGGCCTTTTTCTGACTAGGACAACCAGGCCAGGGCCAGGTCACTGAGTGTCGTCATGAAAACCGTTGAATCTGGTGGAATTGATAGCGTCAAACATGGTCACCATCTTGTTGAGTCAAACGGGGGACAAGAGAGTTTAATGCCGTGCAGCTGCAACTTCATCTGATAATTGCAGTCGGGAGTGCGAACAGAAAGGTAGAGATGCGTGGGAGGTTGTTCTGCTCCATAAGGTTCCTTAACAAAAGTCTCACGTCCAAAGGACTTTGAATTAGAAAGTTATAGAAGAAATATTTGACGGGCAGAGATGATTTGTGGGGAACATTATTGTTTGGCTCACTTTTCTTGCGCAGCCTCTGAATTAGCCCTTTTATCACAATTAATTAAGCTTGCCTATAGGAGATGTTCCATCTTGAGCTCATCCACACAGGATAGATAAGTCAAAGCTGTAGGATATATGTCCTTTTATTGGCTGACTTGATCTCGGAAGCATCTGTAGTGGGGGCTGTCTCTGTGATGTGACTTTGTAGAAGAGTCTTTGTCATCACTCACTTTGAATGCTTCTTTTATGACTCGTTTTGTTAAAAACCTCTTTTTTTAATGCAAGGTATCAGGAGTTATAGCCTGTCTATGCAAATGAGGAAATTTTGACAGTTTGTTATTCATGTCATCGCCTTTTTAAACACTTAAAGGCAATAAATATCAGCCTGACAGGCTGCTCTGAAATTGCCACTAAATGTTATTAAATATTTTAACAAGTTCCTTGTAAATATGCCTTAAATGTTTGAATGAGGGCAGGAAGAAAAATGGCTTTGCATCAACTTATTAGATGCTATAAAATTGCCATTGATTTATCATGGATATGAAGCAACCCAGGCCATCTTTTTTTTTTTTTGTTGTTTTTGTTTTTCCTATTCTGGTAGTTCGCTTTGTCCTGATGTTCACATTAAAGCACAAAGCGTCATGTTAAAAGCATGCAGTCAACAAAAAGCTAGCAGCTGATATTGTTGTACATGAAGTCCTTGAAAGAAGGAGCGCTTTATGACAACAGCATTTTAAAGTTTTAATGCATCTTGTACCCATTAACAGTTTTACATTTTTTGCTCAAATTATTTCCAGACAGATTTAAATGTCTACGTTTTAAAGGTTCAAGATAATGTCTACATTCTTATGGCCATTTAGAGAAAGCAAATACTACGTAAAAGAAATGTTGTCTACCTCTGTCCAGTGACACTGATCAACAGATAGGAGATAGTTGCGAGCTGCTTGAAAATCTATAATATTATGTGACTCTTCAAGTAGGTTGACATGTTAAATGAGTCACTATACACAATTTAAACAGCAGATGGCGCTGATCCTATATACTGTGACCTTGCTTTACGATCTTTCCACACCGCTGCGCAGTAAGTCGCTGCCTCCTGTCATTTAAATAAAGGAACCACAGCAGAAGGAAAAGCCTTTTCTACGGTGGCAGTAGGACCAGCACGCGGTCGCCAACACGTCAAGATGATTTTCTATAAGGAGGGGGCGGCGCTACGTATCAGAAGCAGGGAGGGGAGGGGGGAAGCGGAGTTGCTTACATAGGAGTCTCATGCTTGATTCCCAGAAGTTACAAACCCCAAGATGATGAAGATGTTTTTCATGGTCTGATTTATGAAGGAAATGTGCATTGTTTTGCAGTTTGTAAAGTTTTGGACCTAACCACCTCGCTTAAAAATCATGAATTGTGAAACATTTTCAACATGCTCCAGCTTCCGACAATAATGGTGTCGATTTTATGTGAGTCAGAATAAAATTCTGCCTGTGGCGTTACTTCTGCATATATCATAATGTATAACTTTATCTGGCAGTGCAGCAGGTTGGTTGTGAAGCCTCAAATCTCTTTAATTACAAAGTCAAGCTGCAAAGAGACTCTAAACTGTCTGAAAATAGGGTTTAGATGTGACACAGTCTTGTGGCTTGTGGTGCACCTTTCCATTGGTTAGAGCTTGGATTTTAGGGTCATCAGGGTCATTGAGAGTAACATGACTGTGATTCAGAAGTTTCATTACACACTGGCACCACTCGGATTGTTTTTCGCCAAATGTTTGCTTTTTTTTTTCTGAATTCAAGCGTGTTTTTTTTCCCTCCCCCACTAGGCTATCATTTTGTGACTTAAAGTGGTTTCTTAATTTATTACACTTCAGTTATGATTAAAATGAATGTCAAGCTCTTTATGAACTCTAAACAGAGAAATTTATGTTGGCCAGAACCCTCAATGAGAGGAAAAAAACAAAATGAGATGACACAAAAATGTTGAATGAAAACACTGTCATATTCAAAAATGATTAACTCAGTGATTTTATTACACACTGTCATAGTTGCTGAGATAAAAAGGTCCAGAAAAACAAAAAAAGCTGTACACTACTGGACCTTGGCACCAATGAAAGGGTTTGTTTATTTTTCAAGGTGCATAAACTTACCTCATCTTACTTTTTAAACAAAATTACACTTTTTTTTTAAAAATTGTTTCGGGATCTGATGAAGAGTGTGTAGTGAAGATGAAGAGTGTTTAGATAAACCCTGAGGCTGCTTTCATTTCATTTTGTTTCTTATCTGTTACTGAATTATTATATCTTTCTTTATTTGTTTCTTCACTTTTTTTTTTACATTTAGGTATAAAAAAGGGCAATCATTGGTCATGTAATCCACAAAGCGGTGGTTTGAAGGCACTACAGTGTTCCACAAATCTCAGTGCTGTCTGGGCTCATCACTTGTTTAGTGTGACGTGATGACTGCTATGTCAGCAACATGGCACATCTCTGTTCTCCTTCTCTAGAGCCCTCTGTGGGTTTTCCCTGGGGTTGGCAGAATACGAGTGCCCCCTTGTCCGGCTGTCACCTTGCCACCAGCTTGTGTGTGCGTGTATGTGTTTTTTCCTACTCTAAGGACTTGAACAGTGATGACTCAAGCCACGCAGAGTACACCTCAGGGAAAATACAGCAGAAATGAAAATAACAAGTGGATTTTTGACTGCGGTCAGATGTGCGAGGAGGCATGCTGGCACTGGGTTAAAAGCCTGAGTAGATTCTGCTCCCCCAGTTCATTAGATTAGGCGGTCTCGTGTTCAGGAAGTGCTGAAAGCAGTGCAGATTGTATCTGCACGAAATGCTGTCCTTATGTCCAGAGACAGTTGCCAGTCCCGGTCTTTGAAATTCCAAAGTAGTTCTCAATCCAGTTAAGGTCCAATATTGTGGCTGTCTTTTTGTGGCCCTCCTGCTTAGGGCTCTTATTAGAAGGTTTAGGTATCAGGATGCGTGTGTTGGTATTTCTGCAGTTGCTCATCTGTGCACTGCACATGAATTTCTCTAAATTATTTATTTTCCTGACACGACCATATGGTGCTGTAACTTGTTTGTCTTGGAGCACAGTGAAGAAATGCAAGGCCTAGACCAGATTACTGCTCGTTTGTATACATGGGAGACCCTCATCAAACAATGTCTGTTTTTTGTTATTTCTTTGGCTGGGTGGGCTCTGTTGATGCAATTGTGTGCAACTCTGCACACGAGTGCTCTTCTCGTCTTCCTCAGCGCAAAGAGATAGCGAACATAATTGGTCCAAAATGTGGTGATGTTTCAGTGGGAAGCTTAGCGACAGCTGCCATTGGTCTGCAGCCGACGGGACAACTGAACAGGAAGCTGGAAGGGCCGTGGAAAAATGGGGTCCTGATCTTCTTTGAAATGCCACAATTAATTGGTATGCGTTGTCCCCAATGCATGAATGATTAAATGTGCTCCTAAACTGCCCTGATTTGTGGGGGCACCTTGCTGATTTTATTTGCCACTGTTAACATTTTCATCCCTGCATTATGCATGGTGCTGGGGGGCAAGGAAGTGCTGCAAAACAAATGGCCTGAGGGATCGGCGTAAACACAGCCTGCTATAAGGGGGAGCATGGCCTCCCTCAGCCAGTATACACTGACAAACTAAACAGCCCCTATGCACCTTGGCCGCAGTTTAACAGAGCTGTGTAGTTGGTTTTCAGTGTCACATTCCTCAGGAAAATGTTGCTTTCATAGAGAAATATGCACAGAATGTAAAGACAGAGTTGGGGTTTGACAAAATGAAATATGCTCAACTCTTCTCCATCTTTTCCATCTAATCAACATTGAATGCATGTCTGATGGAATATTTCCGTCTAACTAATTGAATTTGATTCCTCCTCCTTCAGCATATATAGGCTGAGGTCACTTTCACTAGTTAATTCTGACAGGCAAAGCAACGCGGGGCTGGTTCCTTTGTGTTTAGGGATTTTAATTCCTCATTGCAATAATCAGTGACTGATGGCAGCCCTAGTGTTTAATGAAGGCATGTCAAATGACACGGGCTCCCATTTAAACATGAAACATTCGGAGCAGAAATGTGAATTCTCACATTAGAGGCATACTAACTCTCTGATTAGGATTTACCTGATCTGGGTTCTTGGCCGTTAGAAATGCTACGCTGCACACATGGCCTGCCCGAGTTGTCAGCTGTCATGGCATTGGCCCAGAGCCTTAGACTTGGCAGGTCTTCACCCACTCACCTCCGACTGACAATGCACATGCAGGAGAACATTGTGTACCCACCCTTGTGATTCCATACGGATAAGAAAACTTGAGCCGGGCGTACATTTATCATCTAAACGAATGACTTTTCAGAATGACTGTTATTTTGTCAGTGAAGTCACTTCTTTATTTTTAAGTCATAAACCAGTCCACATTCAAGTTCCTGCCAGTATGCAGTTTTTTTTTCATGCCATTGAAGTGTTTTGCATGGCATTAACAGTAACTAATGCACTAGGCAAAGGAAAGAGGGCAGATATTGTTTCTTATGGCATGACCTTTGAGGCTTTATTATTTTTTTTGATGAATAACTGTTCACTCTGCATGCAGGCATCAAGCAAGTATCTTTGCATCTTCGCAGTTTGCAGTCATTGCCCATGACACGAATGGCAAAACAAAAACATCTTCTCCTGTTCAGCGGCAAAGTAAAGTGTACTGTCAGTGGCTGTGGAAAGTAGTGTTAAATAGGTGGCAACCAATTCATTAGGATGCCTTCCAGAGCATGAAAAATGACCTTTTTCCTCATAATTGTAGAGTTCAGAGATAGTTGACTGGAACCAGAGCATAGTGTACGTTGACAAGGATCACTGCAAACAATTAGCATTGCATCACACCAGTCACTCGGCAAGCAGCTCTCAGTGAACATTTTTTTGCACTTTCTTGCTTAAATGCCAGTCTGGTTGGTAAAGCTTCACTGACACACGTAACAAAACAAGAAAATGTGTTATGTCATCGGGCGCATTGAACTTCAATACTTTTGTATTATTGTATCATTCTGAAGGGGAAATAGTCAGTGTATGAAAGTGTGAGTATTCTTGTACAGTGTAACACTGTCTTTATTTAAGGGATGCACTATGTATTGAATGTGGAATTTACATAGATAAGGTTTTACTACAAGATTTTAGTCTTTTGTAAAATATTATCAACATTAGAGTTCATATTTAAGTATACTGTTCATTTGTGTGTCTAGTCTATGATTGTGCCTTTGTCTCTTCTCTTGCTACATGTGAACACTACTGACTCGGTCAGTGCACTGGTGCAATAAATTGGATTCTTACAGACAGGATTCTTACAAAGGCTAACAGATACCAGCACAATGGACATAACTTTTATTTTAGGCTCTTTTCCACAGCCTTATGTTGGAAGGCTGCTTTTGAACTTGTTTTCCTAGTTGACACCTCAATTGTTGACATATTTAATTGAATACTCACGTTGGCCTCTAAGTGAGCTTGCCTAGCTTGCCAAAACTAAAACTGCTAAGTAGAGCTGCAATGAATTATTGATTAGTCGATCGAAAGAAAATAAATTGACTTTAACTGTTTGGATAATCTAATAATTGTCTGGTTTCGAGCAACATTGTTAAACATTTGATTGTTCCAGGTTTTTAAATGTCAGGATTTTCTGCTTTTCCTTGTCATTTCTTGCAGGAAATGAAGAGTCTTTGCTAGTTTTTAAGTTTTGGTTGGACTGTAGAGGCAATTTGAAGATGTCACTTTGGGCTCTGAAAAAGATGTGATGAGCATTTTGTTTAAACTGTTTTTTCTGACGTTTTATAGAGTAAATGATTAATTGATTAATCGTGAAAATAAATGGCAGATTGATTGATGATTAAAATAAATGTTTTATGCAGCTCTACTGTTAAGATATACAGTATATGTCAACGTAGGTGTATATATCCAGTGCACCCTTCAGAGTGTATCGATAAGTTTGTTAATGCAACCAGGGTTAAAAAAAAATAACATGCTTTCAGCTAAGCAGTATTAATGTTCGGTCTTATGCATTAATAATGTGTACCATAAACACTACTTAAAACCATATTCTGACATTGTGTTGTAGCGGGTGGAGGATGTGCTGAAATTAGCTACCATCACAGCAAAGTTTTGTTTATAAGCATAATTAAAGCTGCAGCCGCACGTGGGACAACGGATGTGGTCAATGCAAATTTAATGACACATAACGGAATAATGTTGACCACTGGCATGGTTAAATGCCACCTTTTATTCGTCAATACATTGATGCCAGTCAACCATATCTACATCGGCCAATTCTGATATTGAGGCGATAAATCTGTGCATTTCTAAATATTAAATGTATATACAGTATGTCTTATCAACACGCTCTTCTCAGTATGACATTATGAACCTAGATTCTCAGGGGAATACAGTTTTGTTTATTACACTTGTGGAAAGCATCAAAAATGAGTTAGTGAATATTTATGTACATCTTTAATGTTGCAATGTAGTGTATGTTGCCATGTTCAGCTGAGGTTACAAATGGGACAAAGCACTGAGATACGTAAGGCTTTTGGCTCTTTTCTTTATCTGTTGAATCTTCATTGCTGTCATCATCAGAAATTTCCCTCGTACTCTGTGCTGTTTTGATATGACAAATGTGGTTGAACAGAGCAAATATTTAAGGTATTTGCAAATGTGAGGCACATCTGTCAAACAGCCCAAGGGTGAAAACCCTAACAAGGCACATAACAAGGCAACAAATGCTGATCTTGGACTTCTCTGTGGCAAAATAAAATATGGCTCAAGTTTTCATTAAGGTGCTATTGATTAGCTTTTCCTGGCAATAAATTATGGACTACATTAAATTAAAGGGAAAATATTTTTATGACTTTCCTTAGGCTATACCAGATTCGTCCTTTTGCCTCTTGAATGTTCACCCTGTTTTCTCTTGAATCCTTGAGAACTAGACAAAAAAAAAAATACTTTAATTAGTGTGAGTTAAAATTTGTAATAACAACGTAATGGCATTGAGACAAAAACTTGTCATAGAACATTAACATATAGCAGCTAATCCAGTTTGCTGCTCTAACTTCGTGTGTTCAGTATTTTTCAAATTTTGTAAGGAAATTTTGTGATTGGTTGTTGATGAAGCCACTTGGGGGAGTGGAGCAAAATGTTTTAGTTAAAGACAGAAGTTAATTTATTGCTTCTCGATAGCCTCTGTGACCAAGAATCGGTACTATACTCCACGTTCCTGTTGTTTGAACTTGCTCAATTGCAGAAACACTCATTATGAACACTTGACTGCAGTGTTAAACGTTTTGTTACATTTAACCTTTATTTTTGAGGAAATCCAGCTGGTGTCATTCCCTGCAATTGATGGGATTTCCTATCAATTGATCTTGTCATTGTTACAGCATGGGGGGCACTGTGACGAACCCTTTTAAACAGTGCAGCACACCTGGGTATAATGACAAGCAAAGAAAAAAATGCTGAAATTAAAAAAACAAATTGATTCAGTAACGCTAAAGACAGTGACAAGTGCAGAGACAGAAGTGAGGAAAAAAAATTACACTTCTGCTTGAAAATTATATTGTCTTAGACCTAAATGCATTTTTGTCAGCTTTTTGTTGCTTTTTGATTAAAGAATTAGCAATTTTCCTATATTGGAGGAAATTGAATGAATTGAACTAAAATAAAGAGTTTTTTTCTTGCTTCTGATTTCAGTATTCACTGTTTATATATTCATACAACTCAATATTCTTGGTAGCTTGAAAGATGAGTTAGATTAAGCAAAAATGCTGGTGCTAGCTGGCAATTTGAGCATAATTGCCTAATAGTCCGGCAGAGAAAGAATTAAGTTTTATGGGGGTCCCTTTTTTTATTTTTTATTTCCGTACAAACCATGAAACACATTCACTTTCAGGCTGCGACAGCAGCATTTGCATTCTGCTCACAATCTTAGTTATAACTTCACACTGTATCGCAGGACCGTACTGACTGTTGGTGATTAACACTTTCAGAGGAAAATAGTTATATCTGTAAAGAATTGTCCACTTGTCTGTCCTGTTTTGTGTTGTTAAACACTTTTCAGTTTTGCGCGTATAAATTGTATGTTGAATAACTAGGACAAGTTGCAGGGCCAGTTGTGTCAACTGTAGCTGTCTCTTCTGTCATGTTTTAATCTGAGTTGTGACTCATTCTGCACAATGATCAATGCTAATCGTACTATTAAATATTGTAATACACAAGTTATTTGTCCATTAAAAGGGTTGAAGTTCTCTCAGTGATAAAATCAGACATGCGTATTATTTGATGCGCAGTTGTACTGCACACCTGTGTAACCCACCTGAAATTGGGTGCCTCATTAACCTGCCCCTCAGTGGTATGAAATAGGACACAGGTAAAAAAAACCAACTTGTTGAAAATGTAAAATACATGGTTTTTGTCAGTCGAGTTGGTTTTATGTAATTTATACTGCAAAGACGGGGTAAACAACCCAACTTAATCCCCCTGTTGCTGGGCTAAAAACAATGTGGTGGATTTTTTTGGGACTGATGAAGATATCGGGCAGTAAAAAAGTTGAGATACTGATATATTGGCCTATATACACATTTTCTTTTATTTTGTATTTTTTTTTTTTTTTTTTTTGCATTGATTTCTCAAATGAGATGATCAAAGATTTGTGACAAAATAAAACAGAGGCAAAATATTTTACAGATTGACTATGAACTTTTATTGTTTTAAATGATGCACTGAACCAGTAACCTTCACTGGAAATCTAATAATTATAAATCATACCCAACATGCTTTTTATGTATTGTGTTCTTTAAATTTTTTGATATTGATAACATAGAGTATATAGTGTATCCGAGATAATATAGAGTATCCGATAGGCCAATACAGGCCGATGGTATCAGTCGAGCTGTAATGTTTGCAGTTTGTAGTTTTTGTCTGTAGTAATGTCAGAATATAAAAATGTACACTGTGGACAGTACTCTCCTGTTTTTCTGCTATCTTGATAGAGCAATGGCCTTTTTCTCTTTTGTAGGGATTATAAAGCGCCACAAAATTGGGTCTCCTGTGCTTTAGATGTTTGTGGGAGAAACTTTAAGGATGCAGCTTGTTGTCTGGGGAAGGCCATGCTTTGATCAGGCGCTTTCGCCGTTGGTTTGCCATTGTTGTAATCGGTCTGATTTCCCTGAGTCTTAATCACAGACTGCCCACGCTTCAATTTCCTCGGTCCCCAGCAATGCCCCGTATTATAAGTGTCGAGCAGATTGGATGAAAACTCAAGATATGAAAAGGACGCACAAACAAGACACAGACAACATAGTTAAAAGGTGTAAAAAGCCCATTTATCTTTAGAGGCATCTGAGTCTCAAAATAAGCATTCTACACATACTCTGCGCTTTGTTTTCGAAACTGCAGAAGACAAATGGGCAGAAGAGTGTCACTAGCATTCAAGTCAGCTGAAGAAAAAAAAAAACTTACCTTGTTTGTATAGAAATGTAGCCGCACCTACAGGCAGTAGCAACATTGTATGAGCTAGTGTGAACGGTATGTTCTTTTTTTTCATTTGTCTTTTTTTTTAGCTGTGGTATTGTTGCATTTATAGGGAGGTATGCTTTTCAAACTAATCACACATTGACATCATAATAGTGTTAAGTGCTAAAAATAGTTCCACGAGGGGAATATGCATCAGAACTGAGAGTGCACAAGGGTGGGAAGCATTTTGCTTACAACTAGTCAATTATTTGATTTTTCTCTGAAAACAGTGTGTAATTTTAGTTTTGAAATTGGCAGAAATACACTGACCGTTGGCACAGAATGACTGCCATTCAGAGGTTAGGTTTAATAAAAAAAAAAAAAAAAAAGACAAAATAAAAGCCTCCTCCACAGAGTACACGTTTTTCATGTATGAAACATTATTGCATGGCTTTCAAATTGAACTTTGACAATTTATTAAGTTGCCACATAATGACAATTAAGAAATAACAAGTCTGGTGTAAAGCTGCAGAGCGTAGTTAATAGAAAAATGTTTTAGATGTGACAGTGTTTTCCGAAAGACTGACTGACATGCTAGCTGCTCGTCAGTGTTCCGACTTCAGACACCAGGTGTTTTGCCCAAGATTTTCCCACAAGTCAAATGGAAAAGTGCCATATCCTTTAAACACCCCATTAATATGTCTTGTAACACTTGCCCCAACTCGGCACCAAAAGCTCAGTTTTATTACAGTTGTTGTCAGGAATAGCTTCCAGTTTACATTTTCAGGTAATTATAGTGCTGTGCACACTAGAGTGGCACAAATTAGCACTTCAGGGAAAGAATCGGTTGGCTGGATGCCCATCGTTGCCTGTATGGCTTGGACATGATAAACACATGAGCACAAATGCTTGTAAATGCACCCAGACTATGTCTCAACATTTTAATGGAGGATGTGTTCTGACTTCACTTGACTTTTATTCATGTGCGAATCAGGCAGGCTTTTTCTTCACTCTCAGACCTTTTATCCCTTCTGATGTTAGAGACAGTAACATGTGATGATGATGTGCTGTTGTAACGACTAATTTCTCGAGTTATTTGTGAAACCATATCATTATGGAGGCAAATGAGAGGTGTTCAGAGAAACTACTATAGGTGTGACACAGAATGGAGAAGTAAGGTTAGACCATTGGCCCAGTTTCTTTCATCAAGTGCAGTTTTCAATCGGTGGCATTATGTACTATAAAGTTGTTTTGTGGGCTGCCAATAAACACGGAGATGAAGAAGAAGAAAGACATCAGTGTATTGTGTTTGTTTTCTTGCTCGCGAGCATAGCCAAACATCCCCACTCACCCTCTGTGGGTGGTCTTGTGTGTTCTTCAAGCTCCTCTACCAAAGGTCTAAGAGTGTAAGGGGTCCTGTGCAGTACCTTAGCTGTTCCTAGAACTGCACAGACTGTGTATCTGCTGGAGCCTCTCTACCATTTTAAGGGTCACAGCCCGGAGTGGTCTGATCACCACTGGCACCACTGATGCCTTCACTCTCCACATCTTTTCAGGCCCGTCTTTCATCTCTTGGTATTTTTTGTGTTTCTCGTGTTCTTGCTATCACTTGGGATCGCTTATATCTGTCACTACTGCCTTCTGTTTGCTGACCACCACGATGTCCAGTTGATTAGCCACCACTGGATCGGGATCAGTCTGGATCTTTGTCTCTCTCACTCACCTTTGGAGGTGTTCTCCATTTTGAACCCGGGACTTCCAGGGTCCTGTCTGGTGTGGTAGAACCCGGCCTCTATTAATCTTGTGCACAGGGACTGTTTCTGTGCTTCCATGATTGGTGCCTCTGTGTTGTCCTTTAGACCAGCCTTCTCCAGCCACTGGTATCTTTTCGTGATATCAGTGGCTGATACCTGTACATGTTTATTTGGCTATTGCCTTGTTTTTTGGGAATGAACTGTCAAAAATCATTGCAGTCAATAATTAAGAAAATATATTTCTGATAGCAGAGGTTTGGACCATGGCTGTGCTTGATGTGTGAGCAACAATGTGAAGAGGATTGATGTGGTCTGAAAAGTCGGTCTATCACAGATGCCAGGAAAAGAAGCTTCCCGCTGTTCTGAATGCTCTGACAGCTTATGCTAGGAGCTGCCAGATAGAGATCAGTGATTCCCCCATATTACATGTGGAATTTCCTCCTAGCTGATTGAAGTATAGGCATATTGCTAGCATATTCCTTTCCACGAGACGCCAGAGTTTTAACAACTTGCAGCATGAAGGGGGCAGATGAAAGGTTACCAAAGTCAGTTACATTTCTTTAATCTCTCAAACGCAGCCAAACGCAGCAACTTTTCTATAACAAAGAAGACCAGTATATATTTTGCAACATTAATGTACACTGTTTACCTGCTCTGTATATAATGCAAGTATCCAGGAATCAATACTTGCCAGAAATACTATATGCGCAGTGTTTACATTACAATCATGCAGAGGAAAAATAACAATAACTAATCTTATGTCATTTAGCTGTTCTATGCAAAGTTAATGTAATCCTCTAATGTTTAGTGTAACACATCAATCATGTAAAAAATCTATTGTTGCATTAGCCTTGAAAGAACAATAATAATAAAAATGCTATAATGGTTTTAGCTTCCTTTTCATAAATCATACATGGAGGCTGGGGAGGGGCATCTTAACTTGCCACTTCAGCTCATCTGAGCGGTTGAAGGGATGCTGAATACTGATATGATATTGAACTATAAGCCGAGCCACAGTTGGTCACTTTCAACCTGAAGTGGTGTGAAATACTGCATGACACAGTCAGCCGCCGCTTCTATCTGAAGTTGACCCGATACCTTCTGCAGTGACATGACGCGGTTTTCTGTTCGATAGCCACTCAAGACAAGGGACTGTAAATCAACGGTAAATGCATGAAAACAAAGGATAGAGGGAGATTTATTGTAACACTGCAGGTTCTTTTAAACAAATATTCAAATAAGGCCC
>KV751326.1:825476-835625 GCA_001698575.1 Mola mola
GAATGCTGCTCGTCTTTAAGCCAAACAAACATGACCAGTGATGTCTCGGGTTCAGGGCCTTTCAAACAACCTTTCAATAAAACAAGCTCAGCTGTGAGACATGCAGGATCTCTCATGCTGGGCAGCCCCGCTGAAAATATCCTCCCTCCTGTTTCAAAAGCCATCAGCTTTTGGTTCCCCCAGGAGAGCCAGCATTACCCTGCAGGGTTTATTTAAACTTGCTGGTAAGGTCTTGCCTTTTTCGTACAGGCGGCTGTGTGACATTTACGAGAAATTCACCACGTACGAAACAGATTTTACTTGGCTTATCGATCCCAATTTCATGACTATAGGTACCAACATCTTGTGGCAGGGAAACAGTGGCGGGGTTTTGAAGTGGCGCTGGGTGGGCCACACATGCAGCTCATCTGGCTGAGACATAAGCACGGGATGATGGATGAACAGATGCCTGGGAGGCCTGCTGTGTTTGCCACACTTTTAGCCCTTTTCTAAAAGCGACAGTAACCTGAAAGGTGAGATGAGGAGCAGGAGAGGGAAGGAAAGAGAAATACAAATGAGGAGAGATGACAGAGGCATCCTTTACAGCGGGATATCAAGCTCCCTTGCGTGTTTTTATTGACCTTTTCACTTTTTCATATCTATTTACAGTTTAAGATATGACACTTAAATAAAGGCCATTTGACAATCGGTGGCTTCGGTGCCACACGCTGACATGTGGTATTTTGATGGAATTTATTCCTTCGTTTGGATCATCTTACACTGGACGGCTTTACAGAGCTAGATTTTACTAATCCTGAATAGTTGCAGTGCATCCTTTATTTGATCACTCCTCCTTAACTGCCTCTTAAATCATTACATGGGTCAGTTTCTGTGTGTTACTTTTTTGTACTATGTTGGGAGGACAACTACGCTTTGGCTGAGACATTATTGGGCCATTAAACTGCTGCACCTCCCTCTCTCAAGCACTTTCACTTCTGTATAAATCCCCTTGGAGTTACTTCCAAGGGGGCTGGTGCAGAAAGACCACTGGAAAAGGCTACTTATTCTCTTAATGATGTCTTGTCCTTTTAAAAGTCGTCATCTTCATTCACAAATGGATGAGTACGGCAGTGGAGCACCCCAGGGACTGAGGTCATACCAACCTTCTTGAACCAGCGGAGGAAATTCTCTGAAATGAGGCAGAACATTTTGCACTAAAAGTGGGATTTGTTGACCGGGGGGTGGTGGTAGTGTCACCCGCTACATAGTAATTATGGCAGATATTAAAGCGGTGACAGGAGAAGCAGACTCACAGAGTCTCTCTATGAGTTGCTGTTTGATTGCTTTTGTCAACATGTGGTCCTGTTTACTCCGTGAAGTTGTGATACGTACACCCTCTCTGAATGTAAGCATGCATTGTGAAAGAAGTTGGGAATTTTTCTCATGGGAGTGTACTAAAAGATAATCCGTCCCCTGGCAAGCTGGGTCATTAAACTATCAACACCCATCTATTATGGTTTGTGTCATGGTTAGGCTGATGATTTGCTGAACTGAGATTTTGAACAAACTTTGGAATTTATTAAGAATAGACTTTGAGTGCAAAAGCTGAGGGAGCCTTTTGGTATCGAAGTCATTTTTAAAGTACATAACACTCAAAATAATTAATGTTAAATATTTACGGACAACTCATGATTTTTTAATAATACTTTCTCTCTATTTGAAAGAGTCTCATAATACGGTTTTTAATGTATAATATTTTAATATATAGTACTTTTTTGATAGTGAATATGTAGAATTTGAAAGATATGCACCGAATTTCATGGCTTTTCCAAGTTGTATAACGAATCCTCAAAGGATGACTTGAGGTTTTGGTTGATAGATTTTGTTAATTTTTTTTCCAATCACAGCCTCTTTGGGTTGCCTACGAGCAAACATCATGCAGGCGAGGTGTAGTCTATGATATACATGACATACGTCTCTAAGGACCCTCTGATTTGTATAATATCCCTCAGACAAGGTCATAGCAGTGCCTACGTCTTTGAAGATAGAGTGAAGAGAACATGTTCCTCCTTCATTGTGCCTGTGGAAAAGAACAAACGTGAGATCACGGTGTCGAGGGGCTTCCCCATTTCAAAGTTGATACGTATCAGACATGAAACGGTTTAGATAAAGTGATAGTTATCACGATTCTTGGTGCTGTCTGTCGAATAGACAGGGTAATGCGAGCGGGGAGCTGGATAGCTGTGTTTTAGTGTGAAATCCTGGGGAAATGTATCCATCTGGCATATGAATAATTTAGACGGCTCAAGTTGGTTCCTGTTGCTGTTGTGTTTGCGCTCAGCTTTCTCTCTCAGCCCAGCGCCCCCCCCACCACCCCACACCCGCTCCTTGACATCACTCCTGAGGCTTGTTTGTGATGCTTAAAGGGAAGTTGGGCCACATGAGGAATAGCGGGGAGGAGAAACTCACTCCTTCCCTCTCTCCTGTGCTTCAATCAGTGTAACAGCAGCAGACATACAGCATCATACAGCATATCTTGTGTGTGAGCCAGCGTGGCTGAAACATAAACACTGCTTCTGATTTAAAATTTTTATTTTTACTGACAGGAGAGGGCTTAGAAGGCGGGGCTTTCGACTGTACTGCGACGCACGAAAGGTGGCATGTTTCAACCATAAACAGAATCATGTTAGTCGGGCAGTTATTTCAAGAGTAAGTTATTGTGAAATTTAGAATGTCATAAAATTGAACATTACATAACCAAAATTTTAATGATACAGTATGCTAGTTCCCTCTGTTTTTCAAAAAAAATCTCCCAACAGAGAATAGGTTGCTTTTACAAAGTATATTTCAAATTTTCGCTGGCCTTTCTCGGTTGGCCGACTGTTTTGTAACCATATTCTCTCTGGAAATAAGCTGGAACACAGTTTCAGGGCTTTTCCTTCCCTCACTGCGATAACTAACTGTGGTATAGTTAGTTCATTTTTTTAAAAATAAAAAGGTGTTGATGTTGTATTTCTTGGTAACCACAATACTGTCTTGGCACATCGAACAAACCGTCTTTGAACGGTCAACATGTAACGCGAGGCTTTTAGTCACTTCTAAATACTAGTAGATGCAGTAGACGGAACCTTCTATTAGAATCAAATTAAACAGCAAAATAGATTGTCGTCATAAACTTTATGTGCTTTGTTTGTGGGGGGATTCATTTTTGTTGATGGATGCTGAGGGGCCGAGTAAAACATCCACAAACCAGTTCCCACTCTGGGGCCTTGATTCATCCATTTGTATTAAACAGTACGGATCAAACCTAAACTAAGAGCTATTGTAAATATGTCATCAAGTGTGGATTTCTAGATGAGTTTAAAAGTCTGACAGATTGAGAGAAGTAAAAGAAGAGACTGCACACACACTTCGTGTGTTGCTTTCACCTCTGTTAATACAACTCCATCCTTGGGGAAAAACTGCAGTACACCTTGCACATCTTTGAAATCTGAAAGGCCTGGATTTCAATAATTAAAATTTGATCATTAATGTGCACTGAGCATTGTGTTAATAAGACTGGGTGTGACCGATAATAGATTTTTACGTGGCACTTATAAATGCATTATGCAGCACTTAACAGAGATGCATCATGAGTTTGTGAGAGTTACTCTCATGTGAGTGTAGCGAGTTTAAAATGGATCCAAAGTGCTGATTCGCCTAACTTAACCCCCCATGGCGTACATTAATCCCAACAAATGCAAATCATGCCATACCAATTACACAGATTTTCTTCTAAATTTTTACATGTCTTCTAAAACAAAAAAAAAAAAAACAAGCAAACAAAAAAACCATGTTCTGACAAAAGAGGTGTTTGCAAACACACACAACAAATATATATGCAAATTCACTAATATGCCAGGCCAGCTATACTTGTCCTGCATTGATTAATTTATTGTAAAAATGCAAACATGCTCAGGTTGAGTTGTGTCCTCTGGTGCAATCCAGTCCCTGTCTTTAAAGGAGCCAGTCAGGACGGGGAGGGGGGTGGGTGGCATTAAGGAATAGGAGGAGGAAAGAGAGAGAGAGAGAGAGAGAGAAAGAGAGAGAGAAAGAGAGAGAAAGAGAGGGGGAGGGAGCAGAGAGATGTGACAGGCCCTTGGAATCTCAACCTCTCTCTCCTGGCGCCCGCACTAATCAACCCCTGTAATTTATGCAGAAAATATGATTTATATTTAATTTCACTACACTTGCATTGTTAATTTGAGATGTAATTAACGCGTCGCCACGGCAACTAATTTCTCTGTGCCGTAAATTATCGCCGCCTTTTCATCAAAATTCAGTTACTTTGGCTCCTGTGTGCAGTGTTGTGATGCAATTAGGTTACCAGGGCAACCCCAAAGTGTTAATTTTCTTTTGTTATATTGCAGTGAGGCAGAAGTTTTTATGCAACAAGCCATATTCACTTTTTTTCGGCTAACAAAGAACTTGAATTTTTTTTCTTTAAAAGGGGGACACATGGGCGTTAATCAGTGTCTGCAGAGCAGGCTGTTCATATGCACGAGTGTACAACACTGCACTACACTTGTTCTACTGCTGTGCACTGATTGATTGCTGAGAATTCTCTTCTATTGCAAGTAAAGGTGTTTCAAAGTTGTCCTTTGGGAAAGGGCATATTTGTCAAAAAAAATCTATAGAAATGAGAAATGAGTTCATCGCTTAAATTTAAGAGAGCTTGGTCTTACACCTCCTCGTTCTCACTTTCTGTCTCATACATCCAGACAGGCTCGCGCATAAACAAACACCGCTGTACATTTTCAGTACATCTTTTTATTCCCCCGTCAGAGACTGTGAAATGACTCAATATTTTAATCAACTGTATCTAATTTGCACTCCAGCAGAAGATAGGGCCACATGTGTGCCGTTGTTGCCCTGGCTGGCACTGAGTATGCCCACCGGATGCCTCTGAGCTGCCCAGGATTGCCACGCGTGCCAGTCTCTGTGGCCCACGAGGCGCGTCCGTCTCCAATCCATCTCCCCTTAGCTAGTCTTCGGTGGAAATATCAGGTCATTGGCTGCTAAGCTCTGGTTAACAGCAAAGGTAATTAAATTTGTAAGCAGGCTTTTTGAATCTTTTTAGCCTCGTCGGTAATACCAGCAGGGATTACAGCGTTTTTGAACACAGCTCTATTTTGACGCCTCGGCAGAAAGGGGGCCAAGCCCCAGTGACCAGACAGCCAAAGCCCTCACTGACTGACAGATCCAGAGCTATGATGTCTTCTTTACTGGTATTTCAAAGAGCAAACCTTGCAGTCGCATGCAAGAATGCACCTCTGTATTAACACATACGTGTCTGTGTTTGTATATGTTTAATTGTTTCTCTTTAAGGTAGTGAAAACAAGTTTGTTTATTGTGTGATGCCCACTGGCACAAAGCATGTCAGTACATTCATTTTCCCTGTTTCTTTTGATTTCAGTGGTGCTACCATGGCACTGGCACAGCAGAGAGCAATGTGGGGAATTTCTTTTTCATATCACAGTATCGTCCCTGCTGAATTTCAACAACACTGTGACATTATTTGCAAAGACAGCATAATATTAAAGGATTCAGCTTATGCTCTCTGTAGATGGAGACTGCCGGGAGACACATTGAAAAAGTCTCTCACGAGGTAAAAACACATTTGATGTAAAAAGAAAAAAAAAAAAATCCTTCTGGTATGCTTGTTTTTGGAGCGTTACCTAAAAATCTTGTTTCCTGTGCATCAGTTTGATTGTAAATGCAGCCTCCAGGGCTTTGATCCTTCCCTGTCTGATCTTTTAACTACAGATTAACTCCACCTCAGTTTTAAACAAGCTTGCACTTGCCTGAGTCAGCGCACATATGGAAATTAGCAGACATTGTGTAGAAACTCAGTAAATGTAGTGTATTTCATTATTTCTGAAAACCGTAATGGGTAACCTATTCTCTATAATGTTTATTCTAGATAACATAACAGCAGTTTTGTATAATTAATTTAATAAAACAGAAAGATGGCATCTTAAATGTCTTTCTTAGGCAGGAAAAGAAAAACTACCAAAGTCATTTGTTCACTGATTTCACACTTCAAAAACTAACTCAACTTGTAGAACTAGAATTAGAACTGCTTTTTTAAAAGCAGTGTAATAGTACAGCTAACCTGTCTGTCAAGTCTCGCAAGACCAACATAGTCAAAAATATTATTGTCCTCGTGGATGCAAAGTATGAGTACAGGGAAAGGTCATCAAAGAAGTTTTCATGTTGCTCTGTTTAAAAAAAACCCCAAAAAACAGTAAGTTGATTAGACTTGTTTATTTATTCAGGTCCAAAAGAGTATTTGCTTTTGTCGCATTTATTCCCATTTTGCCAGCGCAAGGGGGCCCTGGAAGACGAGTTACCAAGGAACACAAAATTTTAATTAGTGTATTTTAATCATTCAGGCTTTTCAAGCTAATCCACAGACTCCTGAGAATTCCCAAGATGCAGCTCTGTGCTGCTTTACCATTTATTGTTGAGTCTATTATAATTACTGTTAGCAGGTGGGGGCAGGGAGACGTTTATTATGTTTTTCCATCTTTATTATAATTACCAGGAAAAAAAAAATGAAAGGATGCTGTTTCATTAAGTTTGGAGATGATGCCATTTTCCCCCTGTTTTTCCCCTCAATCTCCTTCCTGCCTTTGTTCCATAATGCTATTGTACTGGCTTTCATTCCTTGGCTTTCATACATTGCACAGCTTTATGAGGAAAAACAAATAACAAAAAGAAACGGATCTCTTATTAAGAACAGAAGAGGGGAAGGATGGTCTTAAAGAACTGAGTTTCCTTTTTATTTTTTATTTTCACTGCTCAGAGAATGAAGTTGAAACATTTAATAGAGTTGGACCGGGAACAGAACAGAAATGCAAAAAGTAGAATATGTTTGCTTCTTTATCACGCTCGTCAGTAATGACAGATATAAAGACTGCATTAAATCTTTAAGCCCCACGCTTTTGAATCTCTGCAGGGATTTTAGCATCTTCCAGAAATATTTTGTTTGTCTGTTTGTTTAAATACTATTTTGAGTCCCAAATGAATGGCACTTGTGCATCTATAGCAATCAGGCTGCTGAAGTTTTGAACACAGTAGGCTCGCTTTTTTGATGAAATGAGGCTACTTTTGAAACTGACTGTGTTTTTGTGTACAAGGGGGAGAGAAAGATGCTACGGCAGTTCTGTTGATGCTGTGCGATGCAAGTTGACTAGTTGATCAGAGCTTGTAGTATGATTATGTTGGAGTCAACTACATCGCATAAAACTTAACGCGCTTGCCATCATTTTAGTGTCTGTCAAGGGCACCATTCTAGCAATGGAGCTCATCAATTTTCTTAAGTGAACAGATCTGAAGATTTAACTTGACTGGAAAGCAATATGCTAACAAACTTTATTTCAGAATGATGCCATTAGTCTTCCACTTCTGTGAATCGTATGCAAGGCTGGGTCCGTGAACACCTGAAGGGTAAAATCCATCCGAAAGGCATTTTGCCCCTGATAGGTGTGTCTACATCTATAAGATTATAACGATCATGAAAATCACTTAACGCATGCGCTTGCAAACCCTCATTTCAAAAGCAAAGTAAAGACATTTCAGTTTTTTTATTTATTACACAGCTGTAGTGATGTGACATTTATGTATTTTTGTCGAGTCATAACAAGACACCTTTTACTCTGAGACAGACAGCTACCATCACTGGATATTACTGTTAATGACTGGCAGAATATATGTCCACACACAGCATTATTTTCCATGCTTTCAGTACAAGAATTCACCTGTTTTGGTTAATTGATAATGTCAATATGTGAGGCAATATGCAGCAGTATCGTTGAGTCATTAATTCCCATACAAAGAAAAGTATCAAGGGCTGCCCTGTTAAAGTTACAACTATAACAATGCTCTTCTGCTATTTTAAACTGAACGTAAAATTATTCTTTCTCCTCTCAGAAGCTGTTCTGCAGACCATAGAGTGTCATGTCGTATCACCACTTACACTCTATAGGATCATTTTGGCCTGGAGCCTGTCCCAACATCATTTGGACAAAGGCGTGGCACATATTAATATTATTTTCAAAACATAAATATGAAGAACAAAACAAATTTTGTTTAATTACTTCATTTTCCTTTAGTGATGTTTATTGACAAAGTTTCACAGGAATCATGCATGCAAGGCTTAGCAGTATGACGACAATCATTAGTGTCTGATGGCTGCGGGTCAAAGTTTTTTAGCCCTCGAGGGCCATATTCTGGCTTGGGGCCCTCAAACAGCTGCCTCCTTTTGCCTGTTGAGAAGCAGTCCTTCTGATTGTAAAATAAAGATGGGTGACATAAAAGCTTCCCAAAAGTGAAGCCAAAATATTGTTAACACAGGAGCCAAAATAACAACGTCAGAGTTTTTGTCAGTTTAGGTAACTCTAAATCACACTGATGTTCAATAGTTCGTTATTCCGATAAGTTTTATGATGCTATCAAAAGGAGGTTCAACTTATGTTTTATAAATGAGCCTCGCTCGCAATTAAGTCAGGTAGCATAGGGGTGGAAACCCAAAGTCGTGCAAAGTAGTTGGTGTGGCCCAATACTTTGAAGACCTTGGCTTCAAAGACTGATCACGATTCTGTCCACCCAAATTGGCAAGTGGCTCACACATCACTGTGGTAGTTGGCATCAATCTTTGTTTATGTTATTAGTTAGCTTGTTAGTTTTTTAACTGGCAGTGTCTGACACGGTGTTATGTGCTTTGGTGTTATGGTCCGTTCACATTTTGATTAGTCAACCAAGTTTGCTTCAGACGTGGCGCATCGGCAGTATTAGTATTAATCCGCCTTTGTGTTATTGCTGGCACCAAGGTCACACAAAGACGCCCGGTGAAATCTGTTTTCAGCGTAGGTAGATCATTGTAGATCAGAGAACACACAGGCTGTACTTGCAGCTTTCTGGCAGCTGTTTTTATCATATAGACAAGCATTTTTTCTCAGTCAACCACTAGCCTGTTGTACAGCTGACGGTCGCTGAAAGCAGCATCGTCAGCCTCGACTCTTTCTGTTTTCTCACTGGTATATTCTGACTCTGAAGAGTGACTCTGACAACATGTTCAAAAAGCTAAGGTAAACCAAAATCTGTCATTCCGATCTGCACGAACACTCAGAAATTTTTGGGTAAGAATAGATAAAACAGAATTTTTCCATTTACATTCACTGTCAGGCATCCAAAGTGCTAAGTAAAACTGTTTTCACTTGAGCTCACAATGTTTCATACTGCAGTTGAAAGTTATTGTTTTGACCTTTACTCCTCTTGAATCTGCCTCTTGGACTTAAAGCCGTGCTCCCTCTAACCATTTCTTAAATTCTTGAAGCTTCACTGTGTATTTAACACCACATCATCATCGCTCTATTCTGGGCTGTTTTTGAGGGCAAAAAAGAAGCGAGTAAGAAAGTCATCTGAAGTGATGATTTTTCATGTTTTCATGAAAAATTCCACATCCTCTCATGAGGTGGCTTTCAGGTAAAAAAAGAGAGATATATTTCAGGACAGGTCCTTGGCAAACATAATTAATAGACCTTTGAAGTGTGAAAGGTTATCGTAATGCAATTATAGAGTCTTTGTGAAGTGTCAGGATTTTGGAATTATAAAATCGCTCTGGATTGGCAGCAGTAATTGTGATGGGTGAAAGAGACATTCTGTCATACCTTTGCTGCTCCAGCCTATCAACTGCCCAGTCTTTCTACTCTGTTTAAGGATTTTTTAGTTTTACACACTTTCGTTTCAGTTAATTTGCAGATGTTAATGTATTTAATGACTTTGAACATAACATGCACAAAAGCTTTAGAATGACGTCACGTAATAAAACTACTCTTTGAAAACTTCTGCCACAAGTGTAGTCAAACCTTTTTGTATTCTCTCTGACACCATACAGAACTTCTTTCTGTTCTCTATATTGGGTTTGAACTACATACATGCACGCTCTATGGGCAAATCTTTATTTCATTGGTACAGAAATTTAAAGTGATTTTTAAAAACATCAATGAAAAAATAATGATGAAGTGTTGAAGTGTTAAATTTTGAACTAAAATTCTGAGCATGGCAGTCACGTGCTCATAATGTTTTGTCAAAATCCAGGGTGACATCGCAGATGTTCCTGTAACG
>KV751326.1:848025-864029 GCA_001698575.1 Mola mola
TTACCTTTTGTCTCATTTTCTTAGTTTCATAACAGTGTTGTTTGACCTTCTGCATAGGAACAGTTTGTTTTAACCTCATTTCTCTAAAAATGCCAGAAAACAATGGAACGGGCTGGGGGTAGGAAGTCACATCTCACCATATCAAAAACAGATTAGAAACTGCAGAAAAGGCCAAAACACATGAATGCTTGAGGACAAAAGCAGTGGAAACATAAAAAAAATGTTGCTTTTTATTCCCAGTATGTTAGATTTGAAACACATTTATTGGTTTATTTATTAAATATTTGTTACACCACTACAATTTCATCTTTTTGCCCAATGTTTGCTCTTAAGTACAGTGTATTTAAAGATATGTGTACATCATGAATGGTAAATGTTACTAGTAGTAATGGTAGTTTTATTAGCAATGGTAGTAATACTATTTCACAGTCCTCAAGCGCTCCCCTTTATCTGATCAGACTGACAGTCTCTAAAAGTTCCTGGCTTGCCTTGTGTTACAATCACTGAAGAGGGACAAAGCATGAGCATTATCACACAAACTCAAAATAACCTCAGAATTCAGACGGTTCCTTATTTGGTCATTAATCCACAGTGGGAAGGAAGTGATCATAAAAAGAAATTATTGACCGGCCAGTGTTCTTTTGAGTCCGAGATAGTCCTGAGACAGAGTTCTTAGCTTTATTTTAGGAAGTTTTTGCACAATTCAGATGTTTTCAGCTGTATCTAAGTAAATGTATGACTTTATAATTTAAATTGCACTAGGCACATACATAACACGTACAACTTTTGTGTCTTGCTTTCTGTAGGTTTGCTGGAGCACATCAGCTACTGTATCTAAGTGGAATAACTTGAATAGTGTCATTTCTAATGAAGGCCGTTTTATACGTTTTTCAACCACCAATCTTTTCAAATTTTGATACTTTGCATTGACGTGTCTCTCTACTCATCTCTGCAGATGCACAACAGCAGATGCAGAAAAATATCAGCTGGAAACTTGACAAATGGGTTCAGTGTTAAATTGCGAGTAAAAAGCACACAACATCTCTATTTGTAGATCTTCTTTGTAAAAAGAAAAAAAAAGTCCTGTATGCTCAACATCATACCTCACTGGTGTTTTGTTCTATTTTTGAACTGATTCTGTCCTTGAAAAGGACAAGAAAACTGACGGTCCGTGTGTGTGTGTGTGTGTGTGTGTGTGTGTGTGTGTGTGTGCATGTGTGTGTGTGGTAGTCGGATAGGGTGGAGTGAATGGCGTCACGAGTGGTCTGGTTTAGGAAAAGTGACACTTTGCCTTGAAAGACTCTTCGAGGCAGCCAGATAAAGGAATTTAGTGGCTTTATCACAAATGCCACTATTTAATTTAAAAGGGTAAGGCACTTAGCATCTGGCACCGCTCTTTCAGTCTAGTGATAAATTTGCAAGAAAGTGGAAAAGATTGGAGCCTGAGAGCAGATTAGCAGGATACAAATATAGAAGTGACATTATAATGGGTATTAGTCAGGTGCTCCTCTGAACAAGTGGCTGGTTCCTGATAGGCCTGAGAATGGGGCCTGACTGCAGGCTGTGGACACAGCAAAACACTTATTATAGTAATAAGACAAGTTATATCTTTGCACAGTGAAGCTCTTCTGAATGTTTATGACTCCTGAGTGTAACAATATCAATCTCAGTGTCGCTTTGATAGCGTCATGTAAAAAATGAAGCTATATTGCTCTGGAAATTGGATAATTCCTTCTTTTGCTCTCTGTCTCATTATTCTATTTGTTCATGGCAGCAAGTTGGCAGAAATTTATACAACTCTCAGCCAAAACAGAAAGAGGGCTGAATTGATCTATTGTTTTTCATAGAGAGACAAGCGTGCAGGCAACGCAGATACAGTGGTCAACACTGCCACAGTCCTGGAATGACCAGGAAAATCACATTATTTGCCAATGTGTTCAGAGCTACAACTAACATAAGGAAAAAAGAATGCAAATTAATTACTAAACTAATGACTTTTTCTGACAAAAAAAAATGTAAACTCATTCATTTTACTATTAGATTTGACAAAATAGTCTTCAGAGGAGTTATCATTTAATTTATGATATCATCTCAAGTTGCAGTGCGTTTGATGAAATAAGAAATAAGTTTTACCTCCCACTCTAAACACAGCTGAGTGTACCTGTCAGCCTTTACTTTGCTTGTGTGTCATGTGGGGGCCAATCACACAGGGCACAGTCCCAGGATATACTGGGATATTACCAGTTTGAATGTGCTGCAAACTCCTTTGTCCATCTTGTATCCAACACTTTAGATGGTCAGGCATTGGGCATCTCTACAGTGACAGGAGTCATGCTCAAATTTGATAAAGTTGTCTATTTTTGGATACAAAGATAGACTTTTTTGTATGATAGAAAAGTTGTGTATTTTTTGGTGTAGTTTTGTATTTTCAGATTTATATACTGTATATATATTCCTGTGTATTTCTGTTCATGCTTTTTACGTAAAGCAGCAAGTTCACACCTTTTCTTTGGGGGCTGATGAAAATGCACTTGGAGAATCAGTGGAAAATGAATTAAGTGGGGAAAAAATGTGCTCACATTAACTCTGGTTTTAATAATATTAGCAAAGACCAACGCTCCAAATTTATTTCTCTGTTCTCTCAGTGAGCCAAAATATTGCTTTGATCCTCAAACATATATTTCTATTTTGCTTCTAAACCTCTCTCTTTTTTCCATTTGCCCCTATCTATCCTCCCTTCGCCCCTCTTCCTCTCTTCCTCTGTTCCCTGCTTTTTTGCAACAACTGGTGCGTGTGCTTCTTGGCAGCACTCCATGGTCTGTTTGATGTGGTTTCCAGAAGTCCTGAACTGCAGTCCCTGGCCACTCTTGCTGTCATCAGTAGACCTGCTGTCTCTTTAGCCTCCATTGACTCCTTTTAACCTCCTCCTACCTTCTTTACATTGAAGCAGCTGCTCCCATTGCACATTTCTGCATGGAAATGATCTGATATCCATTATTTGGCAGTAAACTGGATTTTGCTGTGGGCTGCATACAAAGACATACTCAAATAGAGTTTGCTCTCCTGTCTTGCACTGATGAATATCCTCCAGGCTCTGAAGAAAAATTAAAAAATACTGCTATTTCCCTGTTGTAAATATAAATTATGGAGGGCTAAAGGTGTGATACACTTTTAAAGTCACAACGCACCCAAGACTTGTTCCTTTTTACATCCCAATAATATGTAAAACTAGATCAGTTAATCAGCTATGTTGAACCCATTTCTACCCGCGACCTCTACGCACTGTAATTTGAGTGATGGGGGTGGTGGTAGCAAGATAGTTTCAAGAGGGCCTTGTAGAGGACAGTCAGTGACCCTATATGGGTGCCTTTCCTGCATATACTAGCACGTTTAAAGGGAAACTGATAGGCAGCTGAAATATCTGCCACTTACGGAAAAGAGGCAGCGACTAGAGAGGGCAGACGGGACGGAATGGATATGGATTGGGTCACCAGGCTGACGAGGCCTTCCTTCGGAAATGTATATTCCTTGCAAAGTACAGTTGGTGACACTTAGGTCTAAGGACAAAACACACAAGCAATGGAAATCCATTCCTTACTTTGATTTGGCGCACAAAGACACTGGATCTTTTTTTATTTTTTATTTTATTCATCCCATAATATCTTTCATGGCACATTAGGATTTTTACCATGACATTACTTTGAGTACCAAGGAACAAACACACAATAACAATTTTTTTTTTTCTGTTAAATCTTCAATATAGGGTTGGAACTTAAAAGTTATAATAATTTACCTTTTTCATGCTTTTAAAATGTTTAAAATGTCTGTGTTGTCAGACCTGCAGTATCATTATTATTTTCAGGTGGAATGCCACTTTGTATCAGATGAAGGCGAAGCGGTGGAGGCAGATGTAAACATGCCCAGGGGGCTGGAGTGAAACCAGCTTCTCAGTTTCAGGGGCAAACAAGCACATACAGGGAGCAGACATGGCTGTCACATCTCCCTTAGCGCCCCTGTCACCCCTGAGGGCAGTGGGCAGGGGCAACCTCTGCGCTGCGGTGATGCCATGGAAATCTACATGTACTCATGCAGGGACAGAAATACATGACTGGACATACACATGTATGTCATTGGAGCACATAGGCACAAATGCATAAGCATATGCTGCATTTGTTGATGCTACTGTGCAAACTTGATCAAGCACTGTGTCAGTACACCCCAGCAAGCCCCCTCTTGAGTTCTGAGATTTGACCTTCCAAGCTGAAAAGCAGCAGATTTAGTCCACAAACAACTCCATTTTTAACTTTCCAGGATTGATCAGTGACTGTGCTGGCGCCGGCCAGCTGTATTGCTTTACATCAGTGAGCAGGAGGTTTAGTGGTTTTCAATAGTATTTCAGGATATCCTTGCTGCTGTTGCTGCAGTTTTTGGCAGAGTTGCAGCTGCGACCAGCATTAGTCTAGGAGCAGATACTTCTTAATGTTCCCCAGCCCTGGCCTCATGTGTCACATGGACACCATCCAGCCTAACCCAGTTGCCATCCATATTGGCTGGATATGCTGAAAGCAGTGTGAAACCTCCCATTTACAATAAGATGGAGACTTTTATTTTGGTTCAAGACTAGTAACAATAATGTGAGCACTTCTTATGTTTTGTTGCCCACAGAAGGCAATCAGAGTAGAGACACCTTTCTAATTATATGCGTTTTATCACATGAAAAGTGATTTATTGCTTGTTGTTTTTTTTTTTAAACAATCTCCGGACCGAGGGAAATTAGTTACATAGCCCTGTTGCCTATAATTTGACAAGACTGCCTTGAATTCACTGAGATGTAAAATTAATTCTTGCAGTTGTTTTCAATGGGACTTTCATGTTTGCCTTGCTCTCAGTTAAAAATCTCAGAAAAATACAAATGATTGGGCTTGGCTCACTAACTTCATTGTGCAGGGAGAAGAAAGCCAAACTGGACGAGGTTCAGTAGTCTTCGGCCCTTTGAGGGTTTGTGTGTCAGGATTTATGTATTTAATTACACACTCATTCCACTAATGTAAGTGGAAAAAAAGGAAAACAGATAAAAAAGCACCATCAAGCCTATAAGCTTATAGTTTCCCTCTTACTGAAAGTTGGCCAGCACTGCTGTTTAGCTCCCCTTGAACCGGGCTAATACTTGTCTATTCCGATTAGGATTAGTATATGTAGCATGGGCTCAGGGACCCGGGACTCGTAATCTAATAAATCAAGATAAAAAACTCTGAGATTGGTTTACACAGGCTCGGATTTACTACTAGCCATCTCAGAGAAACGGGGATTAACACAGCATTTGGTGCTGTAGCTACACCCCCCCAATTATGTGCATAGGGAGAGCAGGAGGGAGAGAAGCTATGATGGGTTGGGTTGGAAGAAGACTTAGGGAGAGGGAGTGGAGGTGAAGGGCTGACTTAGGGCTTTATATTGCCTAACAGACAGCAACTTAAACTCACAGTGACAAGGTCAGGTTAGTCCTTTTACAAAAGGCTTTGTTCCAAAGGCAGATTAAAGGTCTCTCTGATGGTTTTTACACTTTTGGATCATGTTGAACATGTTAGGAGCTAATCCCGTCTGTGACAGGAAGAAGCCACATGAATGAGAGATAGGTGAGCAGAACCTGTTCAATAAAAAAAAGAGATACAAGTGAAAATGGACAAGTAATTGTCGAATAAGTGACAGTGACTCTTTCTTTTTGTTTTTTAGCATATTGATGATGACGTTTTGTTTTAGTTCTTGCCATATTTCGCCAGCCTTATTGATAAATTACGGGAAAGAAGACATTAGCACATGCCACATCAAACAGTGCATTGGCTGCATGCGGGTTTATTGTTGGACAATTGCCTTTAGATATCAGAGTAAAAAAAAAAATGAGTATGAAATTTTTTTAATCCTGCCATATTTGACCTGTGTTTCTCCAAATCGCACATAAAAGCAGTCATGTAAGATCACTTGGCATGAGTTTGCACAATGTCTATTATTCCCTAATGATAAAGCAGCTCCAAGCTATTTGCTGAGCTGACAGCTTGGTTTTTCTTGTTTCAAGTTTGCATTTCTTGTGAGAACAAAAAAAAAAAGAAAAACCAACCCAAAAAGCAACAGTTGAATTAGCTGGTTCATAGAGGTCAAACGATTTATCAGTTTGGCCGACTAAGTGGCGACTAAGGACATTTTATGAACTGTTGTTATTTGGCCACTGTTGGAACTTGGCTCCGATAGTGGCTGATGGCTGCACAGCCTCCAGCAGTCACAGTAAGGATTTAAAGCATAGCTCACAAGGACGCTTCAAACACAACATTCAAAGAAATGTCATTGCAAACTTAAGATAGTTTATAGTGATTAGATATAACTGTGTAAACCAGCTGAATTCATAAATTATGAGCATATTAATGTTGTTAATATTGCAGTTTTAGTGTATTATTATTCTTTACTTGACTGAAGTTGGTTAATCAACCAATTTCATGGCGACTACATAAAATAATTTGTTTGTTTGTCAACAACCTTTACTCCATGGCAATGATGAGATGTTGACGAGCTAAAATTAGATCTTTGATAATAAAAATATGATGAAATGTATATATCGTTAATGAAACAAGACTGGGCTGAATGTTAATGGTGGACCAACGGACATTAAATATGCACGATATTCGCAATGTTTCCACGCTGCTCTGTTTCCAGACTAAATTTGGGGAACAGGGGAGATGTACCTCAAGACTTTTCACTTTCACCAGTACTAGTGAAAGAGCTGTGTACTGTTTCACTAGTACTATAATCAATATGGTGTCAGCATGATTATTTTACTGCTCGCCAGTCGAGTTGCACACACCCTGATCACGAATCATAAAATTCAAACATGTTTGATATTTACAATTCTAAGTCAAGCTGCCTTCGACGTAATACACGGCCAATGAGGGAGAGCACACCGGGAAGAGTCACAAGAATTGTCATGTGATACTGATGTTACAGTTTTGGTATATAACCACAAACAGCTCTTTTGTTTACAAACGTTGTGTGAACAGTCTGTGCCTAATATGGGTTTCTTTCTGAAGCAATGAACTGATTATGAAGTCTGTAGTTGTTTTTTTTGTTTCCAAATGCATTTGTTGAGATTAGTGAGCAAATGAAGTGTTAATAATAAATGTTACGTGTCTGTGGCATTGCAGACATGTAACAACACAGATGCAGGTTAGGAGCCTTTTGATCTCTTGACTGATGAAATGTCCAGACCTGACTCGGTTTTTGAAAAAAATTCACATTTCTGGTTGTAAGCTGTCTGGTGCAGTTCCTGTTTTCTGAGAAACAAGATTAAAATATCCTCACTTGAAAATTGAGCTTTTTTATTTTCAATCTGAAGCCGGGGGATTCACGTAAAGTTTTACATATCAGAAGTGTTCTTTCATCTGGTTGCTTGTCTTGCTAGGCAGTATCAAACACAGGGAATTCTTTTTACATTCACATATAAAGGTAGAAAATTCCTAGCAACATATCTCAGCTTGTACAAAAGAGGCCCTTTCTTTCCTTCTGAGGAAACTGTTAGCAATATCACTGGGCAATTAGCAAAGAAACGAGAGAGAAATGGAGAAGCCAATTACTTCTGCGAGTTAGCTAAAGGCCATTTTAAACTGTGTGCCCATGACATAATAATGTTTATGGTAAATATTATAGTTGGAGACAGTGAGTGCATGGCGTGAGAGGACAAGAAAAAAAAAAAGGCATCAATCTCAGATCAAGAATAATTTATTAAGATCTGAGATGCGGCAATTACACGGAAAGGACCAAAAAGAAAAAAAAGAAAGAAGAAGCCAACTCTCCAGGAACCGCATACATGATTGCAATCTTGATTAAATCCCCCTGGATCTAATGAGTTGATTTTCTGCTGTTAATATTGCATTGGCTGATGATGGATTCGTTAAGATAATGGAACGAAGCTAAAATATAAATGACTCCCTGTCAAGGAGCAGATTTTCGTCATTTTCCGTCTGACACCTCTGCCGTGGGGATTTGGTGAGGCCTTTTCGTGTTTAGAACCATCAGGATCTGGAATACTAATTGCTCATGTGTGGACGCTTCTAATCTTCCTCTCTGCGTCCCCCCAACCCTCCCTATCGTCTTGGTAAATATCTCCTCCACATCTCTAACCTGAAACAAACAGACGGACGCATGTTTTCTTTCTTTAATTCTGGTCCAAGTCTCTTCATGTTTTGTTTACTACAACGAAATTTAAAACAAAATTACATATTTTAGATAGCACAGCTAACTTCTATTCTGTTTGACACCACTGGTTCAGCTCAGTTATCAAGTCACAGAGAGTAGATATTTAAAGCAACTGTATATGGCACAAAACCTGCCAACAAAAAGAAAACATGTAAGCAATAGGCCACTCATATCGACCTGTGCTTTTGAGATAAATTAATAATGTGGTCTCCCTTTGTTGCTGTGCAGAGCAACTGAGCTGCTCTCTCAGTTTTAAATGGGCTGTCACTCAGGTCAGCTGGAGGAGTAAAATGTCCGATGCATACATTATCGATCCCATATCACACTTGAACCACATGTGTAGGGTAATGTATAATTTTTCTCAAGTGTGGCAGGAACAGGATGCAAATAAACATTTGTGATAATGTGGAACTATACCACTGTGTGAGTATGCAGATGTAAGATGCTGCCATTTGGAACAACTGGGCACTTAGTGAAACAGTAAGTCAGTATGTTAAGGTTCTACACTATTTTTCAATAACTAAACCAGAGGCGAACTGGAGAATTTTACAGTTGTCTCATGAGAGTTTGACAGCGATGATATTTCTGAGCTAGGGCTGTCGATTTCATTATTAACTAATTTGCTGGTTGTTTCCATGATTAAATAATTAATATTTCCGTGTATAATACATGAAATAAATAATGTTATCAAAATTCCCAAAAGTGTCCAAGACGTCATTATAGCATCCTTCGAAGATGCTGGAACCAGCAAATTTTGACTTTTTAGCATGAAAAATGACATATGTTGATAAATGTATCAGTAAAAATGTTGGCCACTTATTTTCTTTGGCTGGAATAGTACTATAGATTAATCAATGGTTGCAGCTCTAGCCTAATTGTAAAAGTGCAGTGCATTGAAGAAATGTACACCTTTATGTAAATGAATACATTCACATTATGCGTATTAGAATGTAACCTACAGTACCATCAGATACCCAAACTTTTCATTTTTCATTATTGTAATCACCATTGTTGGCACGTTTCATGCTCGCCCGATCCTTCCTTTGTGCCAGTTATGATATTGTTCCCTTTTCTTTGCAGCATTAAAGGGGAACTCGTCTGATCGGGCCAACCCCGAGGGTCTTTTATTCTGTGTGTCACTTTTTGTGTCCTTTAACATGGTTTTACTAAAAAGTCCTTTTTAATCAATCAAGAAGCAGGCAGAAAATGGGCTTTGTCATGGCTTGGCCTGGGGTCGTGTGATGCCTGCTCTCCCCAGTGACAGGTCCTCAAAAGGGATAAAAAGGAATATTTTGGGGGGAAAACGGGGGTTTCCATGGCACTGGCAGTTGTTGCACATGGATCACCATTCTTTGGTTCTGCGTGAGATTGAGGTCTCAAAGGACTGGACAACAAAAATTAGACGAGGAGGGGACAGCGGGACTGTGGAGGTAACTGCCCTTCAGCCCCCGACTCTGTCCTCTCCTAGGGGAAAGAAAGAATAGGAGCCAGTAGTGACAGCATAAAAAGAGGCCTACTAGGTGCCGCCAAATATGCATGAGTAAATGGTCAGTTTGTCACTCTGCAGCATGTTTAAAAAGGCTGACCCGAGCACAGACTAGAAGACACAAAGTAAGTATAGACCAATTCAGGGATTCTTGTTGTGGCTTCCACTTCATGTAATTAGAGATTGTTTCCTGTAGAATGAGGTCACGTAAACTTTTAAGTGTGAGTTGATGTGTGGGAAATGAAACTCAGAAAAAGGAAATTTAGACAATAGATTGGCAGTCATTACAGCAAGGAGGGTTATTATTTTAAACTGTTCTGTTCAGCTGAGTGCATGTTTGTGTGTTCCTGTTATTATGTTTGTCATAACTTAGAAACTACGACTTGTTGCATCAGCTTGAACTGTTTACTTTTTAATAAGTTTACTAAGACATTTACTGTATGCAGTTTTGGAGTGCATGTTTACCAAATTGAAATAAGCATGCACACACACATGCAGCCATGTATATTGCACATGAATGGCTTTGAGCTGTTTTCAGTTTTCAAAAGTTTTTGTTTTACTTTGTCCTCCATGATGAATTCCTCTCACAAGTACACATTCTGCTGTCTTTGGGAAATGGCATTGTGAGGTCAAGGTTTTTGCATGTAAGGAGTCCTTTAAGCAATTTGCAATAATTTCCATAGCATCGTCACTGCAACCTTCAATAACAAACAAGGTTATGCACGGTTATGTGTTGCTCTTTAAACTCATACATTCGGAGCTGTACCTGTGTCAGGGTTGGAGGGCTGCGACCTGTCCACACTCGCTTAAAACAGGTCAAAAGCTACACAAGAACATTAAGCCTCAGGTACTGAATTGACAATTGAGACAAACGTTGATATGTTTGCCATGCCGCGACAAAAATGGGCAAAATTTAAAACACAGAGATGGGTGTAGCTTCATATTATAACTTCTTTGTATGTGTGCTTTTATTTATTTAGTCCATTCAGGTTCTCAACAATATGCTGCCAGCCTGTTGCAAAGGTTAAGGCAGTCGGGATATGTTCCTTGATGGGATTTTATCATGCTAGGCATGCTCTGTTTCCTGATGAATATATTAAAATTATTACTGTGCAAACAGAGTTTCTAATTACTGACCTGCTTGCCATTGTACTCTGCTTTCTGTATGCCCCCCTTCTTCTCCATGCCTTGTTTATTTATCTGCACCAGTGAATACAGAATGGTCTATGCAATGTCATTTCCATCCACACGAAAATGATTTTGAAAATGCCAATCTTGCCTATTATACAGTGTAATTACTTGTCTGCCTTTTGATTTTATCATATCTTCAGCCAGTGGGAGGCTACTTGGAGAGGCTAAACATCTTAGTAGAGCTTGTCAACTGAAAAAAAAAAAAAAGAAAAGAAAAGGAAAATCCCCCTAGTTGGCAAATCCAAGTGCGTTTTGCCACTTGTACAAAGCCAATAATTCTATTTTATCGGAGGTTTTTACCTGCCAAGCCTTTCCTTGAGAATAAGACATTGTATAAGTCTAATATGTTAGGGAGGGGTTATCTGAAAAGCTGGGATGTTTTGGGGGACAAATAATTATTAGCTTCAACACAGAAAAACAGGCATCAACACTGTTGGTCGCAATAAATCCTTGAAAGTCCTATGAAATACATACTGACAAAAACATTCTGACGAAGGTATGTGAAATACGGGCGCATGAAACCACCTTATGGCATTCTTACCCAATGAATGAGCATTTGAGCAGTTACCGGCTTGACGAAGCAGGTTTTTCAAGTTACAGGGCCAAAAACATTATTTCCAAGTTCATTCTGACTGTCACTGCTGCACCCCTGACCTGTCACGCAACGATGCCTTTTGAGAAGGTGCATACAGTATGGGCTGTGATGAAAGTGTCACTGGTTTTACTGGAGCATCTGCACTACATCATGGAAAAGGGCAACACTGTTGTTTACTTGTCTGGCTGCAATGTTGCACAGGGGTTTGATCGGGGGAGTTGATAGGAGCTGCAATTTAAAAAGAGGACACTGCAGCTCTGAACAAAAACAATTAAAGGAAAATGAAAGACAGCCCCCAAGGGTTAAAAATAGAAAATTATCAACATGCATGCTGGAATCCACTACACTCCACCCCGCATAGCACCTCCCGCACCCCCCCACCTCCCTCAAACTTACTCGGCCTACATTGTTATGTATGATCAGATCTGCCAGTTCTTCCTCTAAGCTCCTTGTCACATTTTGACTTAATGAAGTGCAACTTAGAAGGGAATTGGGTTCATCATGCTAGTCGCACGATGCTCCCTTGTTGTAGCAAACAGGAGTGGCATGGGACCGAAGCGCTGCAGCGCGAGTCGTTATCATTCCGGTCAGTCTGTTTAACACAAAATTAAACAAAGAACTAATTAGTGCCTCATGAATTAATAACTGCAGTGTTGCCGAGAAGAAGTTAGGTTGCTGAAGGGAGATATAAAATAAGTAGGAAGATCAGGTTAGAATTATTATTACTTTTTCAGGGGATGCATTGGCTCTCAAGGTTAGGAAACTTTGGAGAGGATTTAAGAGTGACTCAACTGGTTCTGCAAAAGTCAGTTACTGTCCTGAATTAACTCTGTGTGGGTTAATAGGTGTCATATAAGTGCACTGCACTACACTTTTCTGCATGCAAGAGAAAGACATATATTTGGAACAGTCAGCTTTGTGTTTGAGCCATGTATAAGATTTTGCTGTAGTATGAACCAGAATGTTATTTTTGATTATCTAGTTTGGTCCAGAAATGCGTTCACTCAGTGTTTTTATGTATATATATATATACTGTACCTTTCATAGGAAAGTACAAAACTGCTATTAATTATTTCTAATTAAATCTGATGTTTAGTACACACAGCTTGCAAGTAAATTACTGGGTTGCTGGCAAACGGCTGAAATATGTTTTGCTTTTCTTTTATTAATGATCTATTCTCAGTTTAAAAACAGCAAAAAGACTATATATTAATGTTCATTAATAACTATACTTGTATATCTTAATTTTTGTTCAGTTGGATGAGGAGCAACAAAAGCCAAAAATAATTATTAACAGGATTTCCAGCAAGCGAGTGTGCATAGTTATGAGTTTGCATGGAATGTTGCGTCTTCATTCTCTCTCCTGCTTGCTTGAATATTGCTTTCCACCAGCATTGATAGTAGTATGTAATATTGATATGAATGCAAACCTAGTCCTCGTTACAAATAACCTTCTCTCTCGTGCTGCAGACTCCACCCTGACACCACCCTCTGCACATAGCCAAACAAAGTAATTTTATTAGGTGAGAGTGTGTCTCACACTGCCAGTCTCCCGTTGTGTGCTGCATGTGTGAAAGGGCAACTCCGGACAATATCCACAGTTCATATGAGAAAACAGCTTAACTGTTCCCCATGCTTCAAGCGGCTCTACAAACTGTAGAGCCCTCCCTTGGTTTCCAGCCTCTTTCCAGCAGCTGTGATATGGGGCCTGGGTATCTGTACACTTTTAGACTGCATATCAACAGGGCAGGAGTGGACAATAGTGTACATTTTCCTATTTCTTCATCTGGAAGCTTGTTACATTATGCCGACCACTGTAGATGAGATGCAATGGGTAAATGTATGGATTTCTTGAGAACATGCGTGTGCATTCATACCAGAATAATGAGTGTCTTGGTTTTTAATGTTTCTCCTTTGCTCTCTCCTTCTCAGATGAAGTGAGCCCCTGCATAGAGTGACTCCCCAGGAAGAGAAAACGAGGTAGGACAAATCCCCAACATGACTGATTACTGTCCCCACCATCTCCCCTGTTCGTATCTACAACAATATCAGGCATCTTCATTAATCCCCATGGATCAATGTGTCTGGGGGTTGTAAAAATTGACAAATGACTTATTAGAATCCCACCGTTTTATTTTCCAACTGATTAACTCACAGCAATGTCGTACACTATACAGGCACACTGATGTATCTGTTTTCCAAAGAGAGCTTCTCTCTCGCTCTCTCTCTCTCTTTCAATGAAGGATTTAGACAGTATAAAATGTAACAGCAGTCGGGCTGCAATGACTCAAATTTCTGATACACATGAAGCAAAAACATACTTAGAAATGCCATTCCATTAGTTTCCAGACATAAACAGCTGGTGAGCAATTCAGCACTCAAACTACACAAATATATTAATGAGCGCACAGCAACACAAAGGATCTGCTTGAGTTTAAATTGTCTTTTCACTGGCTGTGTATAAAACATGTATTTTAACACCACAGTATCCGATAAATGCGCCAGAACGTTTGACATATTCTGTTTTCTGTCTTGTTTAGCTGTTCCATTAATTATAATTTGATATTCTTTTATGCCTGCTTCATGTCGAGATGCTGTTGTGGCAACATCCCGCGTTGTCATCTTGACAAAATAATATCATTTTTTCCAGTATGTGGCATTTATTACTGTAACAGACATTAGACAGAGAAATCTAAGTACAGATGACATCCACCAAATTAACAAGAGCATAAAACCTTTTTGGTGCTGATAAAAAATCTGCCTCTGTACAATTTGACTCTCGAGAGGACGCTAATGACTTGTGACTTGAAGAAACTGGGTTGCTTTTTTTCATCTCTGCCTGAGATGAAACCTTCTGTGCTAATGATGTTAGCTGGTATGAGCACAATGCTGATGTGGGAGTCTGTCATGAGGATGCATACAACAGCCCTTGCCCCTGGCCTCCTAGTCAAGAGGGATCTAAACATTCAGAAGTGACACTGTGGGCTGTCTCACGTCAAACCAGAGACCCTCACTATCACTGGGGGGTGCCGTGGTCATGAATTGAGGCTGAGGGCTACACCACACTCCTTTGTTTCTGCTGGTGTCACTCACACACCAGAGAGAAGACACACTCCTTGCATCAATCAGAGCCCCCGATAGTTGCCCAGTGAACCTCCCTACGACGTTATTGTAACATCACTGCAAGTAGTTTTACATTAGTGAGAGTTTCTAGCATGGCTGTCTGACACTGGAGATGAGTATTCTTGATTAAGGAATAGCTCAAAAGGCAAAAGTCGATGCAAGAAAAGACAGTGGTTTATTAAACAAAAACCATAAATAAACGGGAATAAAATGAAAGTTCTTTGAAGATGAACAAAGAGCAGATGATCTAAAAGAAAGACGTAGCTGACACATTAAGCTACTGCGGGCAGCTCACAGCTCACACACGGTCAGCTGGACTAAACCCTTGCATGGGGTTTGGTAAACCCAAAGAGGTAACTCAGGAACACACCAAACACTTAATATTGAAGCTGAGCAACCATCATCTTCCCCCCAACCCTTTCCTAGAAGCTTGTGTCTGTTCATTCAGAAAGAGGAAGAGACCCCTGTGTGCCCTCCCCTGTTTCTCCAGCCCAGATTGTCAATCAGCACAATGACACTAATGGACCAAGGTAAAAATGAGATAGCGCACATGAAAAACATCAGTAAGTTTGATATATATTCCAGAAACAAGCATAGAAATCTGGATCAGGAAAACATCTTTCATTTCATATATTACCAATTGAATTAGATGAATTAGATTAGATAGATGGCTCTATCCTGGGCCTAAACAGGCACAGATGGCTTGACTAAGCTTCATTGACAGTGATTGCTTTAAGAAGTGTGCGAAAGGTGGACATGTGAGGAGGTATAGAGGTAACTATTTCATTATAATTATGAGACTACCAGCAGATTTCCACATGCATGTATATAATAACTAAAGCTGCTCTCAGACTATAGAAGTTACAGTCCATTTACATCCTGACGCATTGATCGCATCAGTAGACATATATTTTTTTTTTGATCCAGACATGTTTAGCCTTAAGCATCACTACAGCAACTTGTTGCATGATGTCGACCTCCTTTATGTTTACATTTGCCCATGAGATGTGGTGTGTGATGCACCATTATTTTCATGTCTCGTAATGTGAGCATGCTTAACATTAAGGAAAATCTGCAAAATTGCTTCGTATGTGTGTGACGTGGCCTGATTCCTAGCTCTGTCAGGATTTTAAAGCTTCTGTAGTCTCATTAAGCCTTACCAGCAGCTTCAGATCAGGCTTTGTGAAGACACATTTCTCCTCACAGGTTCCCTTGGAAGTCCTATGAAGTGAGTAGTGAGCCAACTTCAGAGTAACTCTTGTCTAACCACATAACAACATCATCACTAAGTACAGTTAGTTTAATTGGCTTCTGATATATATTAATGCAAGTTATCATGAAGGCCAACTGGTTCTTACACAGGGCTGGCAT
>KV751326.1:864162-876654 GCA_001698575.1 Mola mola
GCAGAGTCCCTCTCGTAGACAGTGGGAAGAAAATTAAACTGCCAAATTTGTTTTCATTGGTTCCAGGGACAATCTCAGGGGGCTTCAAGGCTTTTAATTGAGCTCACTGAGCAGAAATTTGTAGGGCCGCTTACCAACAACAAATTCACTCCTCTTTGGTCTCAGTGAAAGATCAGGCAGAAGTACTAAAGTGATGCTTGGCTAGAATTTGTGTGTGTCTATTGTAATGTGGCTATGGCTCTATTAAGGTTCTTCTCTACATGTAGTTCTTTGCTGAAGACAAGGAAATTGGTTTGGATAATGATTTGTAATTGAAATTCAGCCTTACTTTGCTTGTGTCTTGTTGGCTTTTCAGGGTTTATGTGTAGGAGGGCAATGATTCTCTAATAAACAGGAGTTCATTCAGTCATGGATAAAGGTAAATAAAGCCCAGAGTTTGCTGTCTGAAACATAATTTGTCTTGCTGAGACAAAAGAGCCAACAACTCACGAAACTCAATTTATTACTATTGTAACTCTCAGCATAGTGTAATAACAAAAACAAAATACCACCCTCTCATTTTCCTCATTCTCTCCCTTACACTTTTTGTCCTTTAAATTTCTCCAGTCCGTCAAAACAAGCAAAGGCTACATGGAAACGGCAGCCCTGTGTAAATATTTATGATGTAACATCTACATGTGAATAGACTTTCTTCCCAATCCATCCATCATTACAGGCATATCGTGAAAGCCCACCTCCCGGTGGCGGCTCAGGGCCCTAGGAAGCTCAGACAGGAGTGGCGTGTCCCCCTCTCATTCAAAGTATTTGTTTTTCTTTTGACTGGGGGCAGCCCAGCTGTGAGGGCATTTCATGTGTCAGTCCCTCCGTTTTCATTCCCAACTGACTTCAAAGCCCATTTTGATCCATTGTTTCTGTGACGTGGCTGCTGGACCCAAAAATGTCCAAACAGAAAAATGTGATGTAGGTCAATTTACAGCAGTTGTGTTGCTGAAAAAAAGTGGAATTCTTATGGTCAAAACATAAAGCCCTGGATAAAACCTAACCTTAGCTTTTGTACTTCTTGTGCTCTTAAAATGTTCAGAGTTGAGCTGAATGGACGTTGGGAATCGCAGAATAAAAAGGCTATAGTTCAGTGTGTCTGACAGAAAATCAATGTATAAGTCTGTCCTTTCTTTGTTGCTTTTTTTCTTATCTGTATCACTCTTCTCAGGAACAATATGTCAAGTAGCTTACTCACTGAAAATGTGTTATATATTAGATTAAGTTAGAGGCTGCATTAAGGTCCTTTATTTTGATTTCATTTGATCCTGCAAGCTCAATTGAGACAGAAAGAAAGTAAGTGTTTATGGCCTGTGCATGCACAGATCTTTGGTTTGTGCAATGGTTTGAAATATGAAACATGCCTTTACTCTGTTTTGAAATTAAAAAAAAAAAAATAAATAAAAAGTTTGAATGAAGGACCTGCTTTGTTAAAAAAAAAAAAAAATTCTTCTAAGCTTGGCCGTACTTTATAAGTGTGACGGTGTAGAAGATTTATGAGGTTGTGTATTTGCAGAAGTAGGTAAGTCTACTTCTTTACCTAAGTGGATTACAGGGTTTTAGGCTTTTCTCCTTGCACAACTTATTGGCAGAAAATAGGTGTTGCAGATGTTAACAACATATTACGACCAAAACAAATAATGATTTTATCATTAGCCATGGAGGACTGCTGAACTGTGATTAATAAATCACCATTTTGACAGACCGAGCCTGAAAAGGTAATATGGATTATCACGTGGTTGTGCAGCTCAATACCATCATCCATGTTTATCAATTTATCTGCAATGATGAGACTCTTTTGTGTTGTATAGCACTGTAACATCTATCTAAATAACCAAAGATATCGCTCCCATACACAACTGTCTTGCTGTTAATATTCAGCCTGTGCAACAATGCACATGGGATCGAAGTGTGAGACAAAACTTGACTCGGAACGGAGGAAAAGTCCATACAACATTATTAGGATTATGAATCGATGTCCAAGCCTTCAGCACTGGATATTTTCTTTCTGGGCTGAGGTATCTGATTACCTTCAAACAAAAATATTGCTCCTGTATTGTTCTATTACAACTGGTTGAGTGCTGAATGATGCAATTCACTACCTAAGAGCTACTTTTCTTCCTTTGAGTGTGCACATTGTGTGTGTTTCGTCTGGTCGGCCCTGGACGATACCCGTTGAATAAATGCCATTTTTCTGTCGTTTTCAAGTGCTTCTATTCTCTCTGTGGATCCATTCAAGCTTTCAATACCTTTTCTCCCCCTCTCTTCTCCTGTCTCTTTTTTTTCCACGAGCAGGAGGGTTTTACTTTACTCCTTTGTCATCCTAATTGATTGCATTAACCTTTTGAGTATTGAATTTCCTGTGCATCACGCCGAGCACAATGTGGAATATTATCATAATCCTTCCAAGTAATGGACACAGGGCAATCAACAATGCTTTAGGAAAAGTACATCTTTGAAAGATGGAGCATCATATTATTTTCAGTCCAAAGACCTAGGACTGTTAAGTTTTAAGAAACTTTGGCAGTGAATAAAATATCCCTTCCCCCCCCCATCTATTCTGAGATGTTTTGAGTGTTTCCCATTTTGGGACACATTATTAGAATTTCTCCGATTAACTTGATGAAAAAAATGACTGGCCCATTAAAAGGCAGTTTTACACACAGACTACTTGACCGGGCTTATATTTTGTCCTTTTTTTTTTAGATTTTATATCACGAGAACCTCTACATTTACCATCCCAACATTTTGGAAAGAAATTATAAAATAGCTGTTTGCGTGAGTCTTTTTACATAATTACTCAAAGCAATCTGAAACAATATCCTTGACACAATTACACACTTGGTCAATTAATTTAGTGCCACAAATGGCATTATAATATCAGAGAAATGGTGCATATTTTACATTTCTCATAATAAAAAAAGAAAATCCAAAATCTTGTTGCCATGGATAAATATATCATGATATTGGCTCCTTTTTGGGTATTTTGGTAGTTGTTACAGTTTAAAATTATCCATTACCACATGTAACCAACCACATTTGCTTCCAGCTAGCCAGAGCTAGTAGTACTAACTAATTGTAAATGAGCTCACTCTTATACATGGCACTTGATCCTGAATCTAGATGCTGTCTGGAGTGCTTCTCTTTTTGAGTAGTAAGCGGTTCTACATTGTCTTGGAATAGTAAAAGTTCCATGGTTGGAGCTAGAGCTTGACTTGGACAATGAGAGGTTTCCTTCTGGGTCACAGGAGAACCTGAATAGTGAATCTGTGCAGAAACAGAAGTTTTACAGAAAGGCATGTAAATGGCAATGATTCACGTATGTAGGGAGACTTTTTTGCAGTGAAAAGACAACCAATGGATGTCATCTCTGTTATAACAAGAAAATTTAAGGATGTGTCCTACTAATTGGGCATCAGACTACTTAACCCCCCCTTGATATGAGTGGCAGCTTGGATGTCTTTAACAATAACACAGCACCTCAGTGACATCAGTAATATTAAGCCCAAAATGTAAAACCTAGACAAGAAACTCCAAGGATAACCGTGCAGTAATGGTCTTTTAAACACGAAGGAGGTCATCTTTTGGCCTATTGCGTTTAATCTCTTGCTGTAGCTACGATGAAGCTTTAGCTGTGGAATTAGAGGTAGCAAATGTTTGAGCAAAACATGAAAACTGGATGAATACAAGTAGGCTTCAAATGTTACCAAACAAATTAGAGATATATATTTAAGTATTGTATTTTGACACAATGAAAAAGCAAAAAGTAACATGGACGATATAAAGCCTGTGCCAGTCAACGTGATTCAGGTTTTTAATCACTGTACATTGTTCCCCTATTGTACAGCTACTTAATAAAGTAATAAATTATTTGACAAATATTGTGTTTTCGATAAGGACTGTCATTCATTGTATCAACTCTAGCTTTTCCAAGATTAGCATATCATGCTAATGATCATTTCAATCGATGATTAAGTAAGAAAGGGTAAATGCTGGACCCCGACCAATATATCGGTTTATCAATATCGGCCAATACTGAAAAAAATGGCTTAATTAGCCCCATTAATTGACAGTGGCATTTACCATTTTTCCAATATGTTTTGTTTTCAGTGTTACACTATAAACTGTGACGGATTTTGTAGAATAGCACAGCACGTCTGGGTGCAAAAAGATGCGAATGAAGAAGCCTGCAGATGAAAGAGAAAGTTTTCCATTTGAAAAGCTTGTCAGAAAAGCCTGTCGTCATTTACTTAGGAGAATGCTGGCACCCACAAAATACACAACAGCACAAGCCTTGGAGTTGTTGATGGACTCTGAGTCTGATGGTGCCTGTTTTGATTATTATTATGAATAAGAAACAGATTAAGTTGCAGACGAGTTTGGTTGGGAGAATCAGTTTAGCCACAATAACAACGGTGACACACATGGTCAATGTATCTGCAGTGGCGAGGGAGACGGTGGTGCTGAACCCAAGCATGTTCATCTATATTGTGGGCTGTTGTGATTGGAAAAAAAACCCAAGGAAAACCATAACAACAACATATGTTTTTATGTTCTACAAGTGATACAGATGTTAGCATATAGAAGTGTGTATGGGTGGCCGGTATGGTAAAAATATGATATCAGGATTTATATTCTATTTTTTTCAGTATCAGGACAGGATCACAGTTCATGAGCCTATCATGATTCTTTATTCCCATTTAGAAAAATTTTAAGTCTTAAAAGGTAACAAAACCAGCTCAAGCTGTTGAGCACTAAGGCCTTCACACTGTCACACTGTCTGTAGGCATGCAGGCCATGTTCTTCCCTTTCAGGCCCAATTGTTTAGGCACATCCCTCATGCTTTTACCTAGAGCATCTCAAAAAATTTGAATATCACGGAAAACTGCCTTTCATTCATCATGTAGTCAAAAAGTTAAATTGCATGCTAAGTGGATTATTTCAATCCTTTTGTTTTAATTTTGATGATTACGGCTCACACAGTTACAGTGAACTATTATAATATTTTGAGATGTGTTTTTATTTTCAAAGTAGAAACTCACAATATGATAAGATGCATAAGTATGTTGTTTTCAGACAGGTACTGCAGAGCAAAAAAAAAACAAAAAACGGATGCGCTGAATTTTCTTTTAAATGTTCTCGCAGGATTCAGAGTACAGCTGGGGAATGGCTTTGTTGGAGAAATATTTGCTGGGTCTGAGTATCCTGTATCATGGATACAAGCAGCCTTTTGAATCCTTCATTTTCACAGCTCTTAAGGCAACCCTATCCATGTCCTAGTAAAATGTCACTTCTTTCCAGCACTGACTTGGCCTGTCATATAGAGTGCATTTCTCAAACATCTTGGTTGGAGTCGTTTGTTTTGGTGTCGTAGCCTCTTGCTACTAGTACTGCTAGTCGTAGCTGCTGCACTAATGGCTGCTTGGCTATTAGTCTTTCTGGTGTTTGTCATGTTGCCATCTGACATGGTAATGTCATCATTACAAGTATTGCAAAAGACGTTTGTTTGTGCCGTGTCGGTATTAGCCAGTCCGAACCATAAGGAGTGGGAGTGTATGCCATGCTGTATTGCCCGTTGGGAGGGAAAGAAACCCACCCGTAGACACTATTATTACTGGTTAACTGCTGTATTGAAACGAATTTGACTGACAATACAACTTTGAATACTTGTATTTGAGCCATAGATCTGCAAATAATAGAAAATGCACTTCACCACGATACAAATGATCCGTCTGTAACAGCGGATCATGGAGACAAAAACTAATGTAAATATGAAATAATAAAAATAGGGTTTTCTGCTTACAAAATGCATTTCCCCTCAGCTTTTTGTCCAAAATGTTGCTTTGTTGATGAAAATTATAAACTTTTGTTGGAAATGAATTGAATGTTGCTAGACTAAAATTTCTTAATGTGTAAAAGCTGAAGCTCTGTGCTTTGTATAGATGTCTTCCCATTTACATATTTGTTGAAAAGAATGCTGGATAGCTTGAAAGACAAGAGAATTTGGCCAAAAATGCTGGTGAGAGAAGTCAACTTGAATGTAATACTCTGGCAGGAAAAAACCCCACAGAAGAAGCAAGTAACACGTTCACAAAATATTTCTAAAAATGTGTTTCCATGTGAGGAACAGAAAGTTAACAGGCTTTTTGTAACAGGGTGTTGCCAGTCACCGATCCCCTTTGTGTAGTTATGATAAATGATTAGATGTGGAACGCCATTGTCTATGATGAGAACTGTGTCCAGAGCAGTGGTCTGCTAAATAAAAGACTGTAGAATGCCATCATTGACCAATTAGAAACAAGTATTCAACAAAGCCATGTAATAACATGGAGATACACTCCATTTAGACACCAACATAAATTATACAGCATCTATCCTCATTATATGTTAGCTTTGTTGTCCCTGCAGTGGAAAGCTCAGACTTCAGTTCAGTTGCAATGGAATGGGCCCCTTTTCAGAGTCGCATATCTGTGTGTTTTTTGCTATAAACCACCTAGTTACAGTATGAGTGACTTCTACAGAGTGCTGTGTGTGTCTCTGTAAACACTAGCATTATGTGCATTAAAGTAATTGATAGCTGGAAAACAGGCAAAAACTGTTATCATGTTTCCCTGGCAACAGCTAGTATTATCTGGTTGTGTTGATGAATTGAGGCAAAACAGCCTGTAATTCATATCAGCTCTATCATATTTTTCAGTTAAAAGAGGAAAAATCAATTGCAACAAGCTCTCATGCATGGATAGATGCTAGTTTTGATCAATACTCTTTTCACAGTGATGGTGCCTTTGAGTTTGATTGAGGCCTGAGCATGCAAAGTTAGCCAGTGGTGCTAACGACTGATGGTAAAATGTACACTTTCAGAGGGGGCACAGTTGCTTTTTGGGTATCTTTTGGCACATTCACCTGAGTTTTATTGATCAAAATACAATCATGCGATTGAGTGGGGATGTGGGTCAAAATATAGGTCAAGGTCAGTCAACAGCACAAAGCCTCATCCTGTCCATCTTTTGTATTCCATCAAGCGTCACTGGTATTCCACTGGGAAGCTGTGCCCTCAGCATATGGAAACTAAGGACCCTTAGTTCAATTATACAAGCCCATTGAGCTACAGGATATTGACATATCTCTGTGCTCTGAAAATGTCATGGATAATGATCAACCAGCTCAACAGAAAATGCATTCATAGAACCCAAGATCTCGGGGTTGGATGTGGAGAGCTCTGAGTTATGTGGACTGTATCTGTAAGGTCAGGACTAAAGGTAGGTTTGATATGCACAAGAAAATACACACACAGTTTTCGATGATCACTATTAATTTCCTTTACCTCCGCCTGGTTGCACGAGATATGTATTTCCAATACATATTGAAAGACATACATTTATGTATCTCACATAATATATAACATAAAGATGTCATATATTTAGACTTACCGTGGTGTTAGCGGTGTATTTGGATCACAGAACTGATGGTAGAGATATCTTTTTCTGGATTAGTCTTTAAAGTTTAATTGGTTTAGCTGACAATTGGATATTCCACATCTTGGCAGTCGCTGAGCAAGCCAGCATAAGGCATTCACCAGGTTAGAATTTGTTGGGGATTTACATATCCTGTCTTGGCTGAGTCACAATAATATATCGCAGTAACAATTAACCAAAAGTAGGCATTGTGGGTTCTTAAACGTACTTTTTTCTGTTTCTCGTTTGTATTCCGATGGCAGTGTTTGTGTCTTTACATTTGAATCCTCAGTCTTTCTCTAGTCGAAACAGATATCTTAATTGATCTAATCTGGTTAATGCTTGCTATTTTCGACAGTTCCATTAGAAAACTCCCAGCCTCCCCCACCCTGTCTGTCTCCTTTCACCTCCCACACTTTCTACCCCCCATCTGCCCTGACCTACATGGTAGTCACATGGCCCTGGCTCCCTGGCTTGGCATTTTATGGAAAATCTGCAGGAGATAAAGCCACAGGGTTTAAAGTGTTATCCCTGCCTGTCCTTTGAGAAGGACTAAACACTGAATGAGGTGTTATTGCATCAATGTTGTTGGACATACACAGACAGCAGAGAGGATATCTTCCCCCCTCCTTGCCGCTCTCTGTCTCGCTCCCTCTCCCTCCTCAGTTTGATGGGATTTAGTAGAGTGTCACCAGTGTGACTTTGGGGGATTTCTCTTTTCCTGTCACTGTCTTATGCATGCTTGCTTTGGTTATTTACTTAACTTGTCCAGAAAATGGACTGTGATCTGCAGCTTGTCTGTCCCCTCACACTGGCTGATCTGCAGCCAGCGTGAGGGGAGAGACAAGTGCCTCATGCTGGTTAAGATATGCCACATAGGCATCTCAATGCTCACTTGCTTACTCCCTTGCTGGAGCTGAGGGCTTAGTTTTGCTCTGTGACCGAGTCCCCTTCACACTGTTGTCTGCCTGTAAATTTTCTGCTGCCCTTGCTATTCAGCCAATTACAGCAAAAGAGCTTTAGTGATTTTTTTTTCCCCCCCTCTCCTCTTCCTCATAGTTTATATTTATATATTAATTTTACAAGGGAATGACAAGCATTGCTGAAGGTTAAAAAAAAATGCTGAATTTCATAGTGCATATAATGTCAACTTTTCTCTATAGCACGGCTAATCAATAGAGGCTCTATCTTCTGCAGAGTAAATACACAGGCCATAATAAAACTTCCTTGCCTGTTGCATTTTCAATTTATTGCTATTTGCACGTAACTACAGAAAGGGGCACACAGCAGCTCAGTAAAAGTAATATTTATATATTTTTTTTTTTGTATTATACACAGTTTTTCTATTCCTAAATTGTGTTGTCCAAACAAAAATGGAATGAAGTGGAATGAACAAACAAAAATCCACAAAATAAGCGTTCCATCATGTTAAGTAAATACATGCCATTGTGGTGACATGCCTTAATCTCATTGAGTAGTCCCTTGTTATGGTCTTACAAAACTGCTGAAACAGCCTTTTTTCTTTGCTTTTAAAATGGCTGTACTGTGATGGTGTAAATGAAGCGAAATAATTCATTAGGAGTTTGCAGGTCTTCAGGTTTGTCCCTCTAAACTTATTCCATCTTTTATGCTGTTAGTGTCTTCCAGTCCTATTGACATTAATCTGCTCTGTTCCATTCTGTCAACCCTAATAGATACTGTATATGTTTAATTATTGGTTTGCAAGTACACACCCTTAAGCCTCGTCTACAGAGTTATACAGTCTACTGCTATTCAATACTTTCTTTTCCATGCGAATACATGATAACACTTTTTGAAGCAATATTTTTGTTTCTTGTATATTTCTGACTTGACTCTGTGAATGACCAAACAATGACTGTCAATACCATGTCAAATGTAATGCAGGGCTACAAAGTAGTTTAGGAATTTATTCAAAGTGCTCTGCCATATTGCATTCTGGTGCTAAAATGACCTGAGGACTTTTTTTTTTTTTTTTTTTTTTTTACAAAAGGCTGCATAAGATAAAGCAGTCAGGGCAGCTTTACTCCCCTGGGGTTATCGGCTGTAGTCATACTAGGCCATACATAGGTTTTATTGTTCTGTCTCCCATCAAAACAAAACCAGAAGTTACACAAGTGATAATTGTGCATAAAAGAAATGACACCACAAAATGCAGTGTTCCAAAACAAAACAGCAGAAGAATTAAGGGCTCTTTCCAGCAGTGTAAAATCAGCCACGCCTAGCAGTGAGAACGGAAAGAAAAACTGCTTAATGTGACAAAATAAAGACAGAAACACGCTGAGGGAAAGTTAGAATTAGGATCCTGAAAGATTTATGCCTCCACTTTATTTATAATTTGTTTTCTTTTCCTTATTGGAATTGAGTTGCAACTGAATATTTGATGAACACAGCCTAGAAGTAAAGATGTTTTGTCAGCAAGAGAACAGAAAGTAAAGAGAAACAGGAAAGAAATGTATTTAGCAAAGTTTGCGCTTTAGAATAAACTTATATGCTTCTGCTTTCACCAGTGATTTGTTAATTGAGTGTGGGGGGAAGTTCGCTATCTGGAGGTTGCGTTGAGCCCTAGCGAGGCTACTTGCGCCTTTCCGTATGCACTGCGCTGAGTGCTGGGTACTCTCGGTGCACAGAACACCATCTGCATTTTGCTGTTAACGCGGCTTCACATCCAAGGGAGGATTAGAAGAAAATCCCCTGTTTTTTTTTTCCTTTTTTTTCAACCATTTGACAAATATCAGATTTGTCTCTAAAAAAATTAGCTCCATCTATATCTCCCACCATATGACACACAAAAAAGATTATCTTTAATACCCAGCCAGCTTGGGCGTGGAAAAAGCAGATTAAAGTTTCAGTTTGGTCATATTTACCCAGCCACTTCAAGTACAAGACTGCCTGCATTACACAGTAGACAGACCTCTTCGCAAAGATTCCTTCCCCCAAATGTACCCCCACCCCCAAGCCTTTACCTTCCAGAAACAAGATGTCTGCCTTGAAACAATTAGACATCATACTTAAATAATTCATCATTTCCCAGCCAGCTTTTCTCTTCTACGTGTCCTTTAAACAGACAGAGTGAGCTGCCAAACGGGGCTAAAGTGAATAACAGCAGCAGGTGCCTTTTCAGATGGAGCTTTGTAGTCTGCAGAGGGTGCTGAGCTGTTATTTTAGTGGCCCACTGGTGAGGAGGAGTTTGTGGCTGGGAAATGGACCTGGTGGCTGACCCGGGACGCCAGGGCTGTCCCGTTAGCAGTGTGCTTGCCACTAAACGTCAGCAGCAATCCAGAGGTGGGATATAATATTTAAGTATTTGCCACTATTTGGTAAATAAGCCCAAAGCATTGCTTGAGTCCCATTTTGTACTCGTGTCATAGCTTTTCTTGGCAATAATAAACCCCCTTTGACCCTGAAGGAGGTCATTTGTGTATACGGTGCCAGATTGTGAGACTGGACACACATGATTACTACCCATCAGCATTCATCAGAGGGATTTATACATATGAGTAAGATGCTCCTTAAGCCTCTGCTAAGTCAGTATGTTCTTCCAGACCATTTCATTATCAATCGCATAATCGTCATCTGCCGGGGACAAAACTGAAGGCCTAAGGCCCTACCTGTTGTCCTATTCCTTGCTTCCGCTCAAGACCACTGCCCCACCCAGAGGTTGCTTTATGAACACAGGAGCCCTATAAATGAAATTAAGGTGTCAATTAGTCAATTACAGCATAATAACTCTGAGGGCAGACATTTAGAGACAGAGAGAACCTCAGCTAAGTTCATTTCCTCCGGCCCAGGAGCCTAGCGCTTGGCACACGTCACTCCCCACCCAGACTCGCTGAATAAAGGCCCCAGTGCTCTCCCTAATGTTATTTTCCCCAGGATATCTTTTTTGATCAACAATTTCCTTTCATGGGTTTGTTTTTCAGAAGCAGGGTATGCACTTTTTCTCTCCCCAATTTGGCTAGGGAGAATTTTATAATTTAGTAATTAAAATCTTTGTTAGGCTTTAGAAATTGCAGCTAATTGAATTTAATGGGAAGATGAATTTCAATTTTATTTGATTAGCGGGACCCCTGGCATAGGTATTTATGGAAAAAACTCTACAAAAATATGCTGTGTGGGCTAAGATGGCATAATAGAATTACAGATAATCGGATTTCACTGTCATGAATTTCTCTCTAATTTCACTCTAATTTTCCATTAGATAGCTGGTTTACAAATATTTGCTCATCTGCGATGGGAAAGGCTATCTGTCTAAAATGATTACAGAGCAAGCCTTCAGAAAGATGTCCCTTTTTTCCCCCTCCCTTTTAAAAACCAGATTGCGAGGGATCAAAATTAGGAAGATTGCATTATGGATGTCTGCATCCGGGAGAGCAATGGGGAAGATATGATGATTACGGCCGGGGGATGAAAGCAGTGTCAAGAAAAATGTATGACTCAAAAACATAGGCCTATTCTATCTACAAAATCTCTCCTCTCAGCACAGTGCCGCCAAGCAACATGATATATCATATAATTCACATAATCTCATACTGTAAGCAGTGCACAAATGTAAGAAAGACAGTGCAGCATGCTGATGTTTGAATACCTCATACGAACTCTTCTGCTAATTTCTCTCAAGTGTGTGCCTGTAATGAGATTTTGCCATGATTTTCAGAGAGTATGTATGTAGCTGTATATACAGCAATTATGAAAATCAAATGAGATTCCAAAGAATCATTGTCATGAGTAATGCAAATGATGATCATCAAGAAGGGTGTATAGCCGTCATCATTGCTGCGTGTTTGTGTGTAAGTTTAATATTCAGCCCCTACTCTGCTTAAAAATAAATATATAATGCAATATAAACAGACGTGAGAGAGAATAATATCTCGCATCACAGACAACCTCGAGTAACACAGGGGTGAACTCTTGCCGAATCCTACTTTTAAAGACCCTGCTTCAGAATTAAGCTTTTACACGTTCAATTTCCTGCCAATTT
>KV751326.1:882691-916666 GCA_001698575.1 Mola mola
AAAGCTCCCCGTCACCAATCTGGAGTAATGGCCTAATTAATACTCGGTGAAGAAATATTCCAGAATGATAAACAGGTTGCACCTTGGGTCTTCATTTCCTTTATTATCTAAGATATAACAGGCAAAGATTTTATTATCATGGATAATGCGAGTTTGTTAAGCTGCCTTACTAAAACAATAAGGAAAATTCAAGGGGGGGAAATTGTTATTTTAATTATGCTATTTTAAAAAGCACGGCAGTGAATTATAAATCGTATCATTGTTATTGCTTTGAAAAAAAAAATGTGGCTTTGTTTTGGGAAAAAAAAAAAAAAAAAAATCAGCTTTTTTTTCCAGCCGGAAAGAAATCTTGCTTTTGATCACACAGCTGAATATGCCGTGTCATGTATTCTTGTGTGCAGAGTTGACACGAAAAGCTTCCAGCAACACTCCCCCCCAACTCGATTTCGTAATCTTACATATGAAATTATAATTTCATGCAAAGTAAGGGAGAAGAATAATCTCTAGTCGTTGATATGCTATATAAGAGGGGAAAAGGGGAAAATGAAGAGGTAATTAGCAGAGTGGAAGACTTTGGTGCGTTTGTCTGAAAGCGTGGTCTCCACTGGCCATGAATGAATTTGCATGCTCCGCTTATCGACGCACACTTATTAGGCCAGCTGAAAGAGAGATTAAACCGGCACAAAATGTGGTGACTAATCCTTTTAAATGTGGCAGGGGGTCTTTAAGGTGTGAACCAGTCCGCACATAGGTTAGTGGGTATAGAATGTGACAGACCACAGCTTCCACACATGTGAATGTGTAAAAAAAAGGAAGCAGCAAATGCAGGGTTAACTATTTAACGACAAGGGCAGTGATTGACATGGGTAATAAATTGATAGTATATCACCTGAACCTCTTATCTCGGGAACAAATACAGCAGTTCACGTCTGGGTTGAAATAATGACAGAAACAATTTCTGTGTTCCAGCATTTTGTGTTTTTCTTTTTGATGATAAATAATTGTTAATGACTATATAAATATTATATGTAATTCAGAAATGAGAGGTGCATGCATTGAAGTCATCCAGTTTAAGTGTTTGTCACCTGTATTCTACTTTCTTTGTGCTGCGACTGGTTTTATTTTCGACACGAGCGAGCAAAGACACATCGACACAAACGTGGAAGCTCTTTTTTCACCCTCACTGTGAACAAGAAAATGTTTGCTCTGCCGAGCCAATACCCCTGTCCTCGTCCGTAATTGACTGCAAACAGGAACGCAGTGACGTTTAAACACTGCCCCCCTCTCTCCTCTGTGTCACACACTCAGTCCCCAACCCGTTAAAGCCCTTAAACCTCCGGCCCCCTCCACCCGCCCCACTTGTGCCGTGTGTTTTTTCATGTGACATTCTATTCACTTGGGTCAGTAGCAGGCAGTACCGGCAATAATTACTGTCTATACATGATAAATCTGAAGACCAGCTGTTCCTTTCTGTCACCACCAACAGAGACAGGAAGATTGAGAAAAAAGAGAGAGAGGGAGTTTGCCGGATTTCTGTCTTTCTTTTTTTCATTTTTCTTTTTTTTTAAACTCAGTAACTTGATAGGATTACATGGTTCTGGAGCCCACACCTGTTAAGAAGCTGTTAGCAGAACAGTTGGCAGTCCCATGGCCACAGCTTAGTCTTTTTCTCCTCTTGCCGCTGTCCATTCCCCTTGCAGGGGAGCTCACCCCTCACGTATGATGAGAGTTTGTTCTCCGAGGCTCCTGCCTCAGCCAGGGGTGACGAGTGGGAGCGCTCCCGGTGACACGTGAGCGCTGCGTGTTTGATGTTACACTGCGTACCCTTCGCCTCCGCGCGTATGTGAGGCTGACATCTCTCTTTTATTTTTTCTTTCTCCTCCCTTTCCTGAGAGACGTCTGCCATCAGTTGCGCTTCCCTGTCTCGACCTCAGTCGCACCGGAGCCACCCCTGGAACAATGTATATACATGTAACACTGCAGCAGACAAAGAAACAATTCAATTTCGTTTGTTTTTCACAAGGGTGGGGGACAGGTGTTGGCAGAGTCGTAAAATGCCCAAATACAGGTTAAACCAGACGATTTAAATGATTAAGGGTTCGGTTGAGAACATTTGTGCATATTTTAGGAGTGCCAAAGCCCTGCTGTCAATTAGAAATACTTTTGAAAGGAGTGGAGAAATGAGTAATGTGCAACGTTTCTTACCTGTTTTCTCTTGTTCACGCTTTATAAGAACAGGAAAACGGCTCTGAATATTGTTTCGAAATACAGATTTTGGAGGAAAGGTGATAGTCATCAGAAAATCGCATAACAGTAAGTTGTTTTGTGCCTGGGTGCTACGTGTCTCACTACCTTATTTGGCATTCAACAGCAACCCGGCTCTTTGGCTTCGTCACTTTCTGTGGGCCCTCAGCACCTGTTCCCCTTATTGTGCCGGAATTTTCTATATTTGGCCAGAAGTTGGACTCTCTCAATTGGTGTGCAGGTCAATGTTTGCAGCAGCGTAAAAAGAGACAAAGTACACTCTCCGGCTTTATTTTTCTGTATTCCTTCTGCTGCTCAGTTGTCAAAAAGACAATATTAAAAAACATGATTCAACTTGGGAGGACTGCGAAACATTTGTCACCAGGGCATCTAAATGTCATGTTGTTGCTTGCATGTTATTGACACCTTGCATTGCCAGGAGCGCAAATTATCTTCGTTCTGGAGCACAAGAGAAATAAAAAAGGGGCAAAGTTAATAGATATCTAAGGCTAACTTTTAATTGTTCAGATATGTAATCACTGAATGACAATAAAAGGAGCAGGGCCACTTTAGAAGCTTTATCTCTGCTGCTCTGTGCCTAAAGTGTCATGTCCATAGCAGCACCACCTGATCTACAGAGTAAAATAACCGCTAAGGCTTATTGTTTGGACAATATTGCCTCTCCCTTGATTCATTTCACCCACTGTCCTCGGCTGCTGGAAAATGGCGTTAATTTTTTTATTACCTGTTTGACTCTCCAGCCTTATTACTGTAGCCCCTTAATGTTCTCTGTAACCGTGGAAACCAGATGAATAAATGTCCGCCAAAGAAAATGAGATGATTAAACAGGTCACCCTTGCAAAACAAATTCGCTTGGTCGAGCGCAATTTGTGTACCAAGCGGCTGTCTTAACAGTTTGCTAACAAGGGGATTGTTTGCCAGACTAACTGACAGAGAGAGGAGGGGAAAATAAAGATATCTGGGGAAAGGGATATGATTGAAGAGATAATATTTTGCATCACTCTGCTGTTTGTCTCATCCCTTTATTCTTTGTGATAGTGTGCGTTTGTGTAAGATTGACTACTTTTCCCTATTTTCACAACAATGAGACAAAAACTTGGGATCTGTTCTTTTCCTCTGTACTGTATATTTAACCAGCAATTACAAGTTCAAAGCAGCCAGCCATATTATTGTCATTTGGTCTTTGATCATCAGCAAGTGCAGTGGCAAATAGAATTTCGCTCATTTATGTGGCAACCAATCATTACTGCTAATTGTCCTTGAGGCCATCTGTATAGGATGGCTTGTCCTCTATTGGTGTTGGAACAGTGCTGGTCATGGATTTACTAGTCCAATATTAATACTTCACTCCTCCAACTTCCATCGACAGTGCAACGCAGTTGGTATTCACCGCAGTGGTAGTAGATATACGGGAGTGTTTTCCTTTTTTCTCAAATTAAACAGTGGCCTGAGCAGCATCCTGGTTGTAAAGTGTCACTAAGTTTGTTTCCCATGAAGCCCCCGCCCTTCCCTCCCTTGTTCAAATGTAATGTTCTCACATGACTTGTTTTAAGCAAAGCTCTGTGAGAACCATACGAAGCGTCTGGTCTAGGAAAATATGAAGCTAGGCCCGGCAGATTTACCCGTGTGGGCAAACATGTTGTCTTGCACTGGGATCAGGCCTGTGTTGCGGCTCTGACCACAAATCGTAAATGTCGGGTACACAGCGGTGGTGTTGTTTATGGAAGGATGCCACGTTGTGCCACTCGAGGGTGTTGCCTGTTTGCACTCACTGGCCACCTCCACTTAAAACCTCTTGCTTTAAAACAACTTCCGTGTTGCACTCAAAGTACAGCCTTCTTATCCCGCTGCCTAGGCAGATCCTAACTTTTCACCTCAGCTTTGGCCTCAACTTCAGAACGTTATTCTTCAAGTCATTTTGTGGGACAGGAGATGGCCAGCAGAGTTTTCTCAGTGGTGAGAGGGAATTTCATCCCAATACATGGACACTACAGCTCAAAACTGAAAAGCACTTATGCATTATTGATGTTTTAATTTGTGCAAATGCCCAAGTCTTTGTTAAGTGATTATAGTGGTAGGGAGATAAGAGGGGAGGTACTTCTGCATGAAACAAGAGCCTGCTTTCTGGTCGCGCTGGGAAGCCATTGGAGTAAATCTAACAAGACCGATTCTACTCAGCTCTGTACAACAGGTAGGGGTTTAGGAGAGTTGAGTCAAAATATCAAGGTGTCTATGATAAGGAAAAACTCAGCCGTTGATCTTTTGTCCTTATTTCAACTACACCTCCCGTTTATGATGTTAGGTTTATAGGTCTTTTACATCCCTTATCAAAAATTATTTGATGTAAATACAATGGAACCGACCTGAAAGCCCCATGTGTAAATACTCCTCACTGGAAACTGACCTTGGGAAAAGAATGCAAAAGTTGTAATGCTTGCAAAACAAGCCAATAAAATAATACCTCACTCAAAGGAGGGAGTTTGGGAAATATTGAAGCAAAGAGAAGAGGAGCACTTTTCTTTTCCTGCAATGATTAACTAATTTTTTTTTCAACTCTGTAATTTCTGTAATTAATTTTTACAGTCACCTTGCCAGGTAAATAATGACAGAAGGAAAGGTTGAAACCTTTCACTTGAAAACAGACAAGTGTGTGTGTGCAGCCTGTGAACTGAGAGCTGAAAAGATATTGTTCCATTTCTTGTTGATCTAATCTCGCACCACGTCTCAGATCATTGCCACCAGTGCACAGAAACCTTTGTTTCTTCTATTGTGTTGTCTGGTGTCTGTGATGGGTGTCCAAACTCAGCCCCGCTGCTCCCACACCTGCAGCTGTTCATACAGCCTGCCTTCCTCCAGCACCAGACGCATGTATAACCTGTAAATTATGCTGTATTCATTTAGCTCAGACTGCATTAATATGGACTCTGTCAATGTCAGCCTGTAAGATAAGTGTCTTAGTTTCGGCTTTGGTTTGGGTATTAGTCATCCTCTTTTGTTCATTTCTTTATTCTTGGGGAAAATCTGTCTGGGTGTACGGATCCAGGCTGTGCTTTCTGCTTTGAGGTCCCCGATGGAAGTAAAACATGAGAGCACGCGTGTGCGTATACGCACAGACATGCCTGCACGCACGCACACACACAAACAAGCTCTCAGGCTTCCCTAAGCATTAACTGCTTTATTAAGCTGTCTCATGAACCCACTAGCAGAACATGAGAATACAGGAAAAAAAGAAAAGCCCATATTACTTAGATGATTTGATGTCATTTGTGGGCTACAGAACACTAGACTTTATTGTGTGCACAGGGGAGAAAGAGTGAGAGCAGGGGGGTAAAAGGAGTTGGCTTAGAAATTCAGAATTTCAATTAGCGAACGTAATCTGAACCTGCCGGCTTTGATGGAGCTTTTATTTATTTTTTTACTAAGAATACAGCAGCACTTGTAAAACATTAATTAGCCTAACTTGTTTTTTTTTTTTTTTCTTTTAAAGGATGGAGTAAAGTGTGCTTTATGCAGTCCTTTTCATATGAACAAAAGGCAGATACCTCACAGAAAGGACTGCTTCACCCAAACCCGTTTGGTACAAAACAAGGCGCCATTTAAAATGGAGAAACGCACGGACAATAAAAGATGAACCATTGAGAGTGATGCTGTGAAGGAGATCATATCATGCGAGAGGACGGCCTTTTGCTGAAGAATAGAAATGTATCCCTGCCTCAGTGAAACCTAAGCTTGGGGCAGGAAAACGAGCCCCTATTTTAATGACTTTCTACCTGACAGATGACTTCAGACTGCCTTTTGGATCACATTGCTCTGACTTTGTCTCTTACGTCATCAAACCATGGATTATTAATAGTTTGTATTAATTGTTAATTGATGAGTAATACAAGTTATGATGACAAAGTTTTGAAACTTCATGCTGCTTTATTTTCCTGTGGTCATCATTGTAGAATTAGTCTTTTTGTGGTTCCTGAGCATGACGTCGCTATTCTTTTCTGATTTCAAGTGGGTTAAAACTTCATTCAAGCTCTTTGCATTTCCAAGAATGTATAACTACTAGAATATGGTGAAAGCATAAAAGGGGAATTTAAAGGCGACCTTTTTTCCAGGTATAGTAAGACGTCAGAGCTTTAATGGGTTCTACCTCATGGAGTAGTAAATACCAGAAAGCAGCGGAAAAGGAAAGTCTCTGTTTCACATTTGCAGCCAGTGGCGTTCATGCACATTTCCACAGTCTACTGTAAATCCTGCTGCGGTTGGTGATGAGTAGACATACAGATGATACATTAAAACTGCCATAACTCGCACAGCCAGCAAAGCTAAAAATCAATTGGAATGGATAGTTAAGCTGGCCCCTAAAAATCAATGAGGAAACATGTCCTTGTTCACAGAGTGTCTTTCCTCTCAATGTTAGAGACTGATGAGGGCTGGAACGCTGATACATTCACGGACACACACAGTGGGTAAATTAAATGTACAGGAAACGGACGTGTATTTAACATTATTGGATTTTAAAAAAACCTCACTTTTAAACAGGTTCATAGGTATTCCATATGGTTACTCACCTTTTTTTTTTTTTTACTTGCTTTTACTTTTAAAAGCTGCAACACAAGTGTTTGAAGAGCGAAATATGGATAGGAATGTTTTAACATGTTCAGCTGGTGGAAATTGTAGTCAATCTGTTGAAATAGCATGGAGTCAAATTTCTAAGCTCCTGTTGTTTTTAAACCGTGCAAAATGTTGCAGTCTGACAACATTGTACACCAAGCCTGGAAAATAGAGATGACCTTATAGCTTTTACATGATTCGGGGCACAGGCACACTCAAATGTGCCTGCACCCATATACACCCACAGCCAGAGTTTCATGTAGGGAGAGGAGAGAGGCGATAAGGTTGGCCAAAGGAAGAGGAGGAAAATTCTGTGCTTCAAAATAGCAATTTTGCCCTTATTAATGCCATTAGTGTAACAGTCATAATGGATCAAATCAACGGATGACCGAAGCAACTCCTCTGTCTCTGTGCTGTGATGGGATCATGTCGAGAACTATTTGGGCATTTTGTGTTGATGAGTGAAGTTTCGAGCACTGTAGTATCCTGCGAACTGCCTCTAAATCATGCCTACAGTTCCTGCCTTTACATTTCTCTTTTCTCAGTTTCTCCTTTGCTCTTTGTTCATGATTTTTTTATTGTGTCATTTTGTTTTGTTCCTTTAAACATTTATATCCCATCATTACCCTTCATTTTGACCAGCTCTCAGTAGAAGTGACCATTTCATCGGCAACCGCTGTATTTTTAACCCAGATTTAGATAATGGCACTGTGACTGTGTCACTTTTGCTTCTGGGCTATTTGCTGCTTTGAGGCCGTTCATGTCACTCACACTTTGTATCCCCCCATTACCAATTATAGCCACACTGACCAATGCAGAGCAACGCTACACCAGAAATTAGTCTGTTCCATAGCTTCAAATTCTAATTTCTGCTCTCTAAACCTTTTCCACCATCAGTGTTCTCCTTATTTGTCCATAGAGAGTGTCATATATTAGTTATGAGTTAGCAGTTGCTTGGCCTTAACAGGTGGTCATCGTTTACGGTCTGTAACATTTGAAAGGGTCATTCAGTGAGCTAGCTAAATACCTCAGAATTGGGGAGAGGAGCGGGCGTTCGAAACAGTTGTCGCCCGTCAGGAGGAGCAGCGAGTCCGGTCAAACACTTGGTTGTCCCTGTGTTGAGGTGGGAATTTAAAAGCAGCTGTCACTCGGCTTCTTTTCCTCCTGTGTTTTTGGAAGGTTGTTTTTTTTTTCCTCCCTTTTCATTTCCAATAAAGAAGAAATGAATGTTTGTGGCAACTGGAGGGGGAGGGCAAACTCTTGCGTTGTGCCCTGTCACTCACAATCTCACCCGTGTGTGTCCTCCTCTGGGTTACATGTCTCATCAGCTGCCAATCATGACACAGACGAGAGATTAGTCCTCTTTTTCTGCTGGTTTTTATTTTAACTTTTGCTGTCATATAACTCTTCCCATTTGGCCACGTACAGTTGCAAAAAGATGTTAATTTGCCGCTGTTCTCCCTCTCCTCGATGGCACTACCCCTCTGTCTCCACTCCCTGCCTCCCTCACTCCCCCTTTCTCCCCCCTCCTCAATCCATCTGCATCATGTCGATCTGTCAGACTGCCAGTGTCTGTTCCAATTAGATTCCACTTAATACACGTAACCTCGATTAACACGCAATCAAGCCCAGATAAATCACGTCCTTTAAGTCCCCCCTCTGCCTCTCCTGCGTTACTTTGCATCGCTTAGTTTTTTCCCAACAAGCTTTCTTCGCCGCGCTCGTTGGCTGCGATATATGAAATCACACGCTGACTGCACAAGCAGGTGAGCTTAGAAAATGTCCTTAGTGGTGACATTTTGCTGCAGAGACAGGCGCTTTTCACCTCTAAGCAAATGCTCGCGTCTCGTCTCCTTCTGCCAGTGATGTGAAGTTCCCCTTGTGTTCCCTGAAACACTCCTGTTGGTGCCCTCCTCACCCCTGAAGATGAAGGTGTCTTAATTACATCTTTGGTTAAAAAGCTACAAAACACACCCTGGGCTTTCTCTACATTACGGGAGGCTGTGTAGTCTATTGTCTCGGTGACCTTTTTAGCTAGCGGACAATTGGTTTGACTAGATTACAAATTAAGACACAGCAAAAGGCACTTAGAAAGCAAGTCTGTTAGAGAGCAGTTCTCTCACTAATAGCCGGTGAAAGCCACTGGGCCATACATTTCAAGCATCACATAAATGGCCACAAAGTCAGGCATTGCATGCGCACTGTTCCATATCTATAAAACACAAAGTTACATTTGTTTTAATAATATCTGCATTGCCAGAGTGCCTCTTTGCCATTGGCAGAAAGGGAAAAAACACACAACACCACTACAGAGCCAAGGATTCAGGGTAGATTATAATTCTTTTAACAAAGTTAATAATTCACACTGTTTGTGCTAATAGGGGAAAGAGGGCCGTTGAATTACCAAAGAGCAAAAACCACTAAAAATACAAACCCAATGAAAACAACCCGGGGCACTGAAAAAGCACACACAGCACTCGTGGGTTCTTCTTTTATTAATCGCAGCTAAAAGTGCTAACATTGACATGTTGAACAGATTAGCCTCTTTAATAACGGGGCGGGTCGACATGGCTACGGCTGCTGATCCACAAGGATATCCTGTGGGGAGGCGGATAGCCCGTGTGTTTCATATCCTGACCCCTGCCTCTGTGGGGTTAGCCCCTGTACTAAGGATACGCCGAATCTGGCCTGTGCATTCATTCGCCAGATGAGAAATAGTAGTAGAGTGTAATTCTTCTTTTATCTTTTTGTCAACTTCATAAAGGTCTGTCGTTTTTAGTTTCATAGTCTCTGATCGAAGTGTTTGTGTAGCTGTGCTGCACAGAAGTGGAAGCTCTGGCAGAAATCTGGCTTTGTTTCACACAGCAACAGCTTGTGTCATACACGCTCAGGCTGCTGCTGTACAGCATTAATGGTTTTAAATATCTCAGTGCTAGTTGGAGCTGACAAGGCCTGCCGGTGCACAGTGTGTAAATAGGGCTTGGATTTAAAATAAATTAAGCTATGAGAAAGGCTCACGTTGATCCATTTCTTATCTCCTTTGCTGCCCTTGTCAGCCTCATGCCCTTTCAAAATGCGTGGACATGTCGAGGGACGAGCAGCGCTAATTCAGAGTTTCTAGCATGTTAGAATTTCCTGTGATGAGAAGTGAAAAATATGTGTGTTTGGCTCCACTGGACGCTATACTTTGTTCAGCTTCTTGGAAAATGTTGATCTCTGCAAAACCAATTAAAAAGTTGTGTGTTTTTTATTTGATTAGTATTGGGTGCAAACAAAATGAGTATTGAATAGACACCCGATAGCCCTCTGCCCTGTCTTTTTCCATTTATAAACTCTGCCCACAAGTACAACAATGTAGCACTGTCCCTTTAAAAGGGGTGACAGTTTTCACTATAAGTTGAGCTAATTTTTTTTTTTTTTTCTCTTTCCCAGAGAAAAAAAGGGGAACAACGCTGATGAGTTTTAACAGCTTCAGCCGGGCGATGGGCAAATATAATAAGTGTTTTGGTAGACGTCACCAATGATTATCTCATCTGGGCATTTTGGGTGAATGTAGTGGATTTAGAGGCTTGTCTCCCATTGTGCTGACATCACCCTTTAACCAACCAAATTAAATCATGGCTAAAATCATTTGAAACTCTCCCAGAGTCTGTCTCAAATGGCTAAACAATGAAAGTCTGGGAGAAATTTAAAGGGAACGCTCCGCGCGTCTGTGTGTGTGTGTGTGTGTGTGTGTGCGTGTGTGTGTGCGTGTGTGACTGTTTGTGTGTTGGAAGTCGTGGGGGATGGGAGGGGGCACACTGTGGAAATGGGGGCAAATTAACCCTCACACTGAATAATGAGATGAGGAGAAACGATATTTAGCACATTCTTAAGAGAATTTAAAGGGCGGCATTGTGACACTGTGTCAAAAAAGTATGATGTTTTTTATAAATTCATTTAGAATTCTGTTTTACATTTTTTAAAGATATGTAATCTTGGAAGAACTTGTAGGAGAAAAATGCCACTGGCCTCAGCCCCGTGTCAGGAAGATCTCACAAGGCATATATAACACGCGGCACAAGTCAGTCTTGATATAGCCATACTTTTATAGATTCAAAGTCAAAACAAAGGGCAAGAGTGTCCGGTTTCCACACTTAGGTAATGTTGCATGGAAAATGTGTTTTGACAGTAATAACACTCGGACACAGTGCTGCCAAGAAAAGACAAAATGACACCTGTATATTTTATAAACACCGTGTGCTGGCATGCCTTCGCGGTGGCTGTCATATATAGTCTATAACTGTAGCAGTAGTCATTAAAATGGCCTGTTGAATCTTTTCTTTTGAAATAGAGAAGCTGGAGAAATGTATTGTTTTCAGATATTAAAATGTAAAAAAACATCTTTTAAAGTAAACATGCACTTGATTTATATGTTTAATGTTTATTCCATAGCGCAGTATTTATTTGTTTTGTGCATTTTCCATAAGATAAGGTCCACGTGCAGGGATTCATTAGCTGTGTCGTCTTACTACCTGCGTGCTGTATTCAGCCACCCATGACCTTGTGAAATGAACAAAGGAGTAAGAGGGAGAGAAAGTGAGTGAGAGGAGTCAGTGAATGAGTGGTGGCAAAGTGTGGAGGTGCACTGACTTGGTGGCTCGAGTTGGGGGATGCTGCTAAAGGCCTCAGCTCAGCCAATGTGGCCTGATGTGACAGGATTAGCTAAGCCCCGGTGAGCATGGCTGGTACTGTGAGACCGCGTGTGTCAGTGTGTGCGTGTGTGCGTGCGGCAGGCAGGCAGTGTGCACAGCAGACTGCGAACCCACAACTGCTGCTCACCACCAGCCCGAGCCAAGACAAGACAAGAAATCGGAGATCAACAGTGTGTTGGCCCATTGCTGCCGTCAAGCCTCCCCTTACACCAGTGGGAGCGAGCCAGACCATAGAAGATACAGCCAAGGGAGTCAAGATAGCGGGGGGGCATGCATGCTCAGTGGGGGACAAGTGGGCGGGCAGCTGAGGCTAAAGTGAATATGAGTTGGAAAATTATCCTACTAAATTGAATTAAAGAGGCAGTCTTCATTTACCCCAAGAATGATGGATTTGGATAATTAACAGTGTTAATAGAGACTGGTTAAAGAGGGCAAAGCAAACCAGTGATTGAAGAGTAAAGGGGCCAGGTCAGACCTGCACTGCAGTCAGCCCAGCAGTCCATTAGGGATGCCCTTTTTTTGGCCTTGCACCAACCCTTGGTAACTTGTTGAGGATTATTTAGTGTTTTCCTTTTTTTGTAACCCCACATGTCCACCTATAAAAAAACGACGTTAAGATGATCTGAGCTCAGCACATCAAACGCTGTTGTGTTGTGTGGTTCTGAGCTCGGCCTGCTGAGTAGCATGGATGGGAAAAGGGAAATAAAAGCACTAGGAGGGACTCACTGATCAGCATGTTGGTTCAGTGTCGGTGTGTTTTGTGGTAGCAGCACTGAGTAAATTTAACAGTTTAATGCCCTCATCTCGGGACCTAATTACGGCACTAGCAGTGTGCATGTGTGCACGTGCACATGCAGTGCTGTGCTTGTGTGCCTGGCTTTTCACTTTGGTCAGTGCACAAACCCTATCTGCATGTCCTTAATTCTTGATGATGTGTAGGCCTTAGGCAGTGTGTGTGATGGAGAGGATGTCTGTATACCAAGTTGAAATGATCAGGCGGGAGGACATGGGCCCCTCAACCCTCTGAAAAAACCCATCGCTTTGCTCACAGCAGCCGACCGGCAGCAGTGCATCACAAGTTTCCAAATCCAGTCAGGACTAGCGACATGCTGCCATAAAGGAGTTGGATTGCGGGGGCGCTATGATTCAGACCATCTATTTCTTTGGAAATAATAGCTTATCCTGAGAAAAACTACTTAGATCAATTCGCGTGATCTTGGCCACCGCCGTAATAGTTCTGTTTATCCCTATGCGTAGCATGTATTATGAGCTGCATTGTTTAAGGTCGAGCAGTTTTCCTTTGACACATAGTTGTGGATGTAATCAATTTCGACAGATGTAGAGGCGCACTCAACTCTTTATTACCTCGGATGATGTGCACCGCGGCTTACCTGAACCCTGATTAGGGAGAGAATGTCTTAAGTAAAGGGATCAAATAATTTTATGCTACTTTTCCCCTTTCAAAAAAATTAACACCACAGTCGCACGCATGTGTGTAAGCGAGAGAGTGATGGAGTGTGTGAAAAAAAACAATCTCATCAGGCAGGAGGCCGTTTGCTTAGCAAGAGCTGACAGTCTTTGTGTATGTAAATGAAGAATTTAGACTAATGGAGTTGAACCATTTCTAATTTTGTGATGGCAAGAGGATTTTGATTGAAAGTAATTAAGCAAGCTAGCTGTAAAATTAATTAAAGCAAAAGGAGGGGGGGACTTTTATTGGATTGGATAGCGATATAGCTGCTGTCAGGCAGGGGGACAAATGGGGGTGACCTGGATTCTCTGCCCTCCCTCCTCCCACTCGGGACTTTTATGTCACTTTAATCTCCTTAGAGCGGCTGGTGTGCATTTGTTCGAAATAATCAAGGAAATATGGTCAGAAATTGTCAGCTTTCAGATCTAATTTACCTGACAGCCTCGCAAGTGTGTGTGCACGCGCCCAAAGCATGCATGTGACAGTGGCAGGTCCCTTTTTTCTTGCCCTCTCCTCAGCTTTGTGGAAAATGCTTTTGACAGTCTCGAAGCATCTTGGTTGTCGGAGGGCGGGGGAGATGAGGAACTTGGGTGGCTTTAAGATGGACATTTCAATGAGGCGTGTTTGGCCCGGCTTAGCACCTCTGACACTGTTGTGTGCATGCACACACCAACATGTTTAATTGCCTCTGTAACATATTCAGACTCCGATTGGCCACTGTGGCAGCAATTCTCAGCTGTTGTCGTCTGCAGGTAGCCTGAACGAGCAGAAGCAGATTATGGCCATGACAAAGCCTGTTACAGCTACTTAACCACTGACAAATAAGATTGGCTGATCCAATAGAAATGGAATTTATTGTCCTTTTAGTTATGAAAAAAAAAAATGTAAGTAGAAATAAATTCTACATCTAGAATAATTTTGCCCTTGTAATTAAAACTTTCAATAAAAATTGAATTGCTGAGAAATTGTTAAAAATATGAAGGACCTTTATATTTTGTCATGAAATAGGCCTGCTAATGTCCTGCAGCATCCATATGACTTTTAGCTGTATGGGGTCCACATTAAAGATCCATCCTGCGATTCGCAGTGGCTGAGATGCCACTTCCTCTTAAAGCCTCTCGCCGCTCGCTGCCGTTTGTGACATAGAGTCTCAGTGTGGCCCTCAGTACCCCCTGAAGAGACAGTTAATTAAGGTCTGGGCCCAGACAACGCTCCCGGGACTCTCACCCTCCACGCCATCATCTGCCCCTGCTGCCACCACTCCCCTCCTCGACTCTGCAGCCACCAGGACCTGTGGGAAAGCTGAGTTCCGGGCTACGCCACCATGGGCGCCCCTAACGGGATTGGGAGTCCTCTGAAAATAGGACCTCAGCTCCCAAAAGCTTCTCATTCACCTTCATCTGCCCAAAGGAGCCCCTTCAGTTCACCCCCGGACCTTTCCCTTTTACACCCCCCAAAATGACGGCTCCACCAGAGATCCGTTTTATCAATTAATGTAATAAAAGGTGGAACAAAGAGCTTTCTTTCCCTCGCTCTGTAATTAGACCGGGAGATCTCCTGAGGACTGGCATTCCTTGGGCCCGAAAACATGATTCTCATCCCCCCACCCTCCACCCCACGCACACACACTCTGCTGCCACCACTCAAGCGGAACATGGCTCCTCGATGTATAAGGGCGATAATGTAAATGTAGTGTAGTCTGCCAGGCAAACGTGGAGCAGCCTTTTTTACAGTAGCTTTATCTAAGTGTGAACAAATGAATATAACATTTGAAACAGTGATACATTATTAACCCTAATTGATTCCTTTATAACACTATACATTCATTGTCACATTCACTTTGACTCGCACGAGTGCGTGTGCCTGGATCGCTCGTGTTGCTGTCCCTATTCTAACAAGTTATGTGTCACCGCGCACTGTTAGCAAATGTGATAAAACCACCTTAATCAAGAATATCAGGTATGGCGTCTGCCTATGTGTGTGTTTTTGTCTGCTAAAGTCAGATACAGTAGACTTTTTTTTGTGTGTATGTATGTCTTATCCTCTCTCTGTGCCTAACTGTGTCTACACGGATGTGAAAGTAAGAGAGAGATGGAGCGCTCGCTTTCACAGTCACTGGAGCTTTAGGAATTAGTTTTACAACATATGCAAATGTCCCACTCTGAAAAAACTGGGGGTCTTTAAGTGACAGTTTGATATGTGATTAAGCGACAATTAGAGTGCTGAAAATAAGTGTCGGCAGTAGGTCAAGCACTGGGCGGCTCAGCTAAGAGGTAACACACTATCAAGCAGAAAACATTCCAAGGTGGAGGCCAGGAACAGGACCCAAAACAAATTAAGAGAGCTAAAGGGAACAAGGTTGCCATCGTGTTCCAATAAACCCACAACAAAAATAAGTTCAGTGTTTTGCTTGAATGAAAAAGGCACATTATTTGTGTTTAGAATCAGCACTGATTGTGTGGAGGGTTTTTGCATCATACTTGACTGATGCTTGAACTTTGGGAGACTCCACCGTGTGATGCCCAGTGTGCCCTGGCTTTAACCTTTAGTGCCCACAGCCCAGATTGAAACCAGTTCGCTTGTCGAGCGGCAGCACCCCTCTCCTCTGCTGCCCTTTAAGTTTAAAGTACAGAGACGTAAGGGATTCTGTGTCTTTCCCCCTCGCCACGCTCCTCTAACAAACTCGCACTCACACACCCATACAGGCAGAGACATAAAAGGGCTCACGCTTATTCTGGCAACAGATGGCCCCGTCCCTATAATCCCCTTTGATGCTGTGGTGGGCAGTGGCTCATGAACATCTCCGAAGCCAAAGCCTCAACAAAACTTGAGCTACTTTTCCTTTAACTGACCCCAATTGCCAAGGAGCTGTCAGCTGTCAGACCTGGTTAAGAGTGTCTTTACTTGGGGGAGACTGAAGGGCACAGGTTTCTCTCTCTCTCTCTCTCTCTTTCTCTGTCTTTCTCTCGCTCTCTCTCTCTCTCTCTCTCTCTCTCTCGCTCGCTGCATTGCTCTTCATAATGTTTTCAGCTTCCTGTTTGTTTTCTGTTACACATGGTTCATTCCACCTCCACGGCACGACTGCAAACAGTTTGACCGTGACTCATGGCAAAGACGGCACTTATTTCTTCCCCGTTTCTTGCCTGAGCGCTAATATTGGAGCCACAGATGGCAGGAGGTGGGCTAAGAGGCTTAGATTTCATTGAACAGCTCACCTTAATTGTTGTCAATTGTGAGGAAAGAGGGTCTTTTCACTGCCTGTGTAATACGTATGCTGTATGCACACATAAAAATGTTATTAAAAGCATTAGACATCATTATGTATTTTCTAAAAAGAGAACTTTTTCATCTGGTTTAGATATATTTTTTCACTTTGGCTATCTGCTTTTTCTCACAGGAATCCATGTACGTGGATGCTTTAGTTTGAAGGGCAGGCTAGTCGATCCTGATGAAATAGATTTGCTATCACTTGAAAAAAAAGAGAAAAATAAAAGCTGTTCCGTCTCCAACAAGATAAAATCCCCACAATAGTAATGAGCTCACTAATGGATGTTTTAAAAGAACATAACAAGAGCCTTTAACCCCTGTCCTTTCACAACATTACAGCAAAATTATAGCTGGAATTTTACCATTTTTGCAGAAGAATAAGCATTTTTAATGTTATAGTTTCTACCTATAGTCTGGGATCAAATCAGTTTTGTTAAACAATCCTAATTAAATTGATGATCATTCACCATCTAATGTTTGAGTGAACAAGCACTCCAAAGCACTTTGCTTTCTTATTAATTTTGCACTGCAAATACAATCAAATGTGAACTGGTATCTCAACCTTTGTCTTAAATAATTTCCCTCCTCTAATGTAGGGAGCTTTGTTCTTGGGCCTGTAATTGGAGGACAGCAGTTAAATGTCTCCTCGGGTGCGAAGGCGACTGATGGCAGCACTCTCTTCTGTTTCATTTGGAAAGCACCAGATTCTTAACACAATTGGGGAAACACAAATTAGTGCTTGGTGGCTGTGAGATTTCAGAGAAATCTTTTGCACTGTTCGATTACGTATTATCATCGGAGAGCTTCGGGGGATAATTATCTCTGAGATTTGCTCACGTTTCCAGCAGGTCTGCTGAGATGCATGTACGTAGCTAATGGGATTGGGCTTTTTTTTCTATCCCTCTCCTGTGGCGTTATGGAGCTGGCAGCTGAACTTGAACGGATGCGCACGGTGCTGAGTTGTGCACAGGACTATTTCAAGACTGAAATGCGATTGTTTTAATACTTTAATCCACCTGTCCTTGCCATTCAGGATGTTGCAGAAGTCGCCTAATTATTTTAGTGCCCTCTATCCTTCCTGGTTGAAATACAGCAGAGACAGCAGCACTCCTCAGTTGATATATAAATTCACTGTAAAAGAATTTAATCTCTGAACTGTTCTTAATGGAAAATGAAGTCACCCTAACCCAAAACATGCAACTTCTTTTTTCAATCTTACTTAAAATAATGTGTAGCCTATTTGAAATTTGAAAAATGCACGCATATAAAAAGGATCCCAAAAACCTCAAATCCCTCTCAAGAGTGAGCCATTAAACAACCGGAATTCTCGGAATTGTCCCAGGTTCCAACCGCGATAGTATGCAAACACAAATATTTTCTTTTAATTAAAAAGGCCTCATCTTGCTGTATCCTCCCCCAAGCGCCCCCCCAGATGAGAGCACACACGCACAAACACACACTTTAGCATGCTGTTTTCAAATCGAGTCATACTCACAGTCACATACGTACAGCCAAATTTGAGAAAAGTGATTATTTTAATTGTGTGCTGGGCCATGGATGGATTCCCCCTGATGAGCTGCTAATCTGTCAGAGCCTGGTTGTCAATCGAGAACCAGGGACACCAGCAGTGACTGCTGCCCAGTTCACTGATAGCCCCCTGAGGGACAGTTAACCCTCAAACACCCCCACCTTCAAAAAAAGAAAAAAAAAGCCTCTCCCGACTTCTACCCTTCCCCCAGACTAGTCCTGCCAACCAGAACCCACGCTGGCACCTAAAGGTGGTGCTGGGCGACTGGTGTGTGTGCGCTGGTTTGGGACAGCGCTGGTGCTGTGTGTATACATGTGGTTTGACGGCTGGATAGTAATGCATCTTGATGGTTTTAGATATACTTCATTTCAGAAACAGGGGCCTCATTAATCGCAGTCTTCATCAGGCCAGTGAGCAGCGGACACATTAGGGGTCCACAGGAAGTTAGAGTACAGCAGGAGAGTGCATTAGGGAGGCCTGGGGAGACACACTCCCTCAGTTCCACTTCCACCTCCAGCGTGTTTCTATATCTTAATGTACCTTTCAGAGGAATTCGGATAGAGGTCAATAAATATGCTCTTTAAATTATTCAGTCGAGGCCCTCTGTAATTGTGCTTTTTAGAGCTCGGACACTGACAGTATGCTTTACTGCACTACGTTTGAGGCACGGCCTGACCGGATAAATCAGTATAAAGTAAGAAACAGAGTGTGTGGGAGTGTTTCACTGCTCTCATTGCCGAATCATAACTGATACAGGACCTTCATTTCTGAAATTTCAATATGCCTCACGCCAAATGAACGAAGTGGCTCCTTTGCTGAACAAATTTGTCAGCAAATAAAGTTTGTGTCTCTCTCAAAGAGGAGTCTCGACTGTGTTGTCGGGGAAGTAGGGGACTGCCATCCGCTGTGTGGGAATGTTTAGTTTGGGACATAACCGTGTTATTTTTGTTACATCGAGAAGAGGAAAGCCCAAACTGCAAGGGTAGCAAAAAAAAAAAAATCGCCAAACTTTCACCACAAAGCCGACCCCGGCAACGTTTGACTGCACATGATAACATTGTCCGTTCACACAAGCAGTCCTCTTTCAGCCACGGATTATTAACACATCGCTGACAGTGCCGCAGAGCAATTCGCTCTTGTCACAGCATCTAATATTTATATTTATCTAGTTGGGAGAGGCATTGACAAACATGTCACACACCTGCAGTTTTATAACACTCGCAGTTTAGTGTCAGGCTGTACAGTTGAGTTTTTTTGGGGCGGGTGGAAGACTGTAATTACTGTCTGACGATTCATCTCATCGCTACATAAAATAGTGTTTATCCGGTCGCCAGCGCTCCTGTCGTGGCTGAGGGAGGGCAGGGTCATGTTTTGCACATCTGAGACCGTTGGGGCGATCGGGAGAAGAATCGTGACTCCAACACGTTCAGCCCTCCGCGCTTCGTCTCGTCCCGCCTTTGTCGCTCTCTTTCTCCCTTTCAGGTTGAGAAGTGTTGCCTTAGAAATTGAGAACTCCCTCTCTCCCCCCTCTGTCACACCCACACACAAAAATAAACATAAAAAGCTAATTTGTTAGTGCTCTCATTTCAGAGGCCTGAGCAGCAGAATATTGTGGTGAGGGGGGTGCGAGTAATGCTTTGTCAAATGTTGACATGTGTTGCAAACATGGGGCCTTCCGCAGCAGCAACAGCAGCAGCGTTTTGTTGAGTGGCTCAGGCACATTGTCGGCACATGAAGAGAGGAGGCTTTGAAACAAGATTAGGCTCCAAATGGCCCTGCCTGCCCCCCCCATACCCCTATGCATAATGTGTGTGCACGTCTGCACTCAGATGCTAAATGATCAGACCCACTGAAATATTTGCAGGCCTGTTTTCTCACAGAATGGCTCTGGCTGTCATGTGCTGTACATCACTGCTGTATGTACACTTTTGTCCTGCTCGCAAGGCCCCGTTGTCTGGCACTCGGTTTGGCTTGGTTTCGTGGGCCAGGAAGCACGCGGCCGGCCCTGTCACTGAGGCTACCTCCCCTTGACTTTGGGTCAGGGTGACACTGGGCAGGGGGAGGGAAGAAAAATCCATCCCCCCCCTGCACACCCTGCCCCCACAAAAATGAATCAAAATTGGAAAACAACATGCAAGGTCCGCCTAATACAGGAACACTTGCAATATGCTGATGTTTTCTTTTGCACACTGTGTTTGCTAAATTGCCTTTGACTGCGTGCATCAGTAATGAAACTTTATGTCCTTGTGGAGAGGGCAGCAAGTCTGTTCCAGTTAGGACCGGGACGATCTCTCCTGTCTGGCTTTTGTAAGACTTTTTTTCCCCCCCCTAATATGTCCTTATGAATAAATGAAGCCCATGAAGTCATTTTTTCCATATTTGTGCAAATTGCTTTAAAAGCATTTTATCATGTCATAAAAAAAGCGCAATTGATCTGTTGGGCTTAGCCCATTGGACAGCTGTGTGTTTTGTTAATGGCCACTTTGCTCCAAGCAGCTTATTAAAAAATTTATATACAAATGCTAAAATTGCATAAATTATTTAGATACAGTAAGCATTTTTTTGTTTTTGTCAGGCAGGGAGGGGCTGTTATCAGTATGGAAATTTACCATAGTATATTATCTGCTGAAATATAGTAATATATCTGCCCAGACACATATGTGTCCTCCTCACTGCACCCCTTCACATGCAGAGGCGCAGGAAAAAAAGTATATATTTTTTGATGACTTCGTTTCAGCAACCACGGAATGTCACCCATATCCTGGTTGATTGTACTTTCGAGTTTTATGATGTTTTTCCATTGATTTGTTTCCCCGGCGCAGCTGCCGACCTCTATTGAGGGACGAACGTAATCAGCGCTGACGCAAATTAGATGGTTATTCGTTTCGAAAATTGACAGAAAAACAATAAAAAAGATGAAATGCTCCCAAATCAATAGATATAATGAAATTCAAATAATCCGAGAGATGAGGTCTCCATGGCAACTGATAATGTGGAAAAGAAAACAATTTAATAAAGGACAGACACGCTTTGAAAACAGATTGGGGTTGGGGGGGTGGCGGCTGTAAAGTGGGGAGAGGAGAGGAAGGCAGAGCAGAGGAGAGAGGAGGTGGGGAGATGGAGGGCTAGAGTGAGGGAGGGAGGTGGAGCGGTGTTTGTGGCTGTAGTGGTTGCTCTATTGCTTGTTTCCCCCGGCGTGTGAAGGATCTGTGTCTGTCCCAAGGACACCGGAATAATTAGAAAAGCTTTCAGGCCAGAAAGTGCAGATTCAGGTTTTAATACACAAAATTATTTCAGGGGCAGTGAATCGGAAAACCATTTGTTGGTGACCTTCCTGAGAGGCCTCCCCCTCCCCGGTACAGGGCACGACGGAGGCTATGTGGCAGCACTGCCTGAGTTATGGCATATTTGTGTTTTTATAGAGGCAGGGGGAATGGAGTTGGGGAAGTTGGGAGGGGGGTGTGTTCCAGAGTGTGTATGCGTGCATCCATGAGATTGGAGCTTGTGGGATGAGGGGGGGGTCACAGTAAGACCTTCATGTGTGTGCGCACGTTTCTGCGCGTGTGGAATTTGGGCAAGGGGCGGGAGAGCAGAGATGAGACGGGAGAAAGTGCAGCAAGAGAAAGGGGGAAGTTGCAGATCCGGCTTTATTTACAGATCAGTTGTCAAAAGGAGCCATTTAAGGGGAATGCGCCCGTTCCTGCACTGTGACAGGCGAGGTGCCTGTTTAAAAAGCAAGAGACAACTATGAACCTGAGAGGGAGATAGTCAAGCACAGGCTTTTTCTGTTGAAAACAGACAGAGCGGGGGTTGTCGAGGGAAACGAGTGGGTGTTAAGTGACTTCATTTGTAGTCTATTTAAGGTATGTTTTACTTGTCCTTGTGCCGCTCCTCCAACATCTAATACAGGGGCTGCGTTCTAGTTAGCACAAGGGAATAATGACTGAGTGCATCGTTCTTATTTCCTGTAAATACAAATGACTTTCCTTCATTTGCCTAAAAAAAAACTGCACGAGAGATGTTATGAGAGATTTGCCACTGATGCAAACAGTGATCAAGAGTCAAAACCAAAAGTGCGGCTTTGTTGCCCTCATTAGCTTATCACGACTTTTAGTATGTACACTTTCTGGTGGCTTTATTCAACATCCGTGTCCTGCTCTTTTTACATCCTATTTTCTTTATTACTCTTTGTCAATGTTTTAAAGGCAGTCTGCTTGGGCGTTGGAGCCTTGTCTGTCAAGTAGTGACTACCATTTTTGTGTCATTAGAAGGCTTTGTTTAACTCAAATAGGTGATCCACCCTCTGTTCAAATGATACGTATCAACAGCAGGTCCGGGATATCATGTCTTGAGTGCAGATACCCTTATCCTGTTCCAGTCAACAATAAATGGAAAAACAAGTCCTCACTCAAAGCTTGGCCTGATAATTCCTGTTCTGATCTTTTAATAGCTTGGGATCTTGATCAGGATCGCTGCTTTCCTGCACTATAAACGGTCATAAATGTTGAGCAATATTTGATAAAAATGCGGGATCAAGTTCCACATAGTCTGAATCTTAGGCCTACAAAACTCCTACAAAACTTAGGCCAACAAAATTTCTTACTACTCTCAAACAATTCTTTATTTCACAGCTTCCAAATTCCATTTAGTTGAAGGTAATACGGCTGATTTAGACGCAGAGGAATCTGCCTTTTTCAAAAGCAAACAGGGACCAAAGCGCCCCACAAGTAGGAGAGAAACTAAAAATTCCCCACTGTACGCTAGCTGAGAGCCTTTAAATCTAACATGCTCGTGTCAATGAAAACTGTTTGTTTTCTTAAAAAGGGTAGAAATCTAAAAGAGATAACTTCAGTAACGAGAGCTGATAGTCATCGGCGTTGCGTTTGTGTGTACATGCACGCTGACATACACATAGGGCACAAAGCACATGTTGTCACCGTCACCAGCAGCAGTTGTTCCGTGTATGTGTGATGTGTATGCTTGTGTGTGCCCACGATCTTTCTCACTCTCTGGCTGCTTGCTCCGCGGGACTCGCTGTAAGTCAGTCTGAGCTTTCATATACCCTTGAGTATGTTTGTTGTTTTGGTGTGTGTGAGCCACTACTGTACTACTACACTTCAGGGGCCGGGAGCCAGGATCAAGCGCAGCCGAACGGGGCTGGAAAGGGCCGAGGGCCAGTTCTCCGTGCGCAACACCAGCTTCGCACCTGTCTCTCCCTCTCTCTCACACACACACTGCTCATACAGCCGTGCTGCTCGGCACAGGGCTCTCATTGTAGCAGTGACAGGAGGGTGCCCGTTAAGTGGCTCTCTCTTCCTGGGGCCTGTGTGTGTGTGTGTGTGTGTGTGTGTGTGTGTTTTGTTCCCCCATGTGGCTGCGGGGTGGAGAAGGGCAATGAAGGACCCCTACTGGTAAAGTGGGTAAACTCTCACAGCCTCGACATCTGTGCTCAGAGACAGAAAGAGGGGGGGAGAAGTAGGGAGAGAGAGAGAGAGAGAGAGAGAGAGAGAGAGAGAAAAAAAGGAGAGAGAGAGAGAGAGAGAGAGAGAGGGGGGAGGGAGGGCAAGGGGGGAGGAGAGATAGACTGGGAGAAAGGAGGACAGAGTGGGAAAGAGGAAAGGTTTGAGAAGAAGAGAGAGAGGGGGAGAGAGAGAAAGAGAGAGAGCTGAGCCTTGGCAGACAGCAGTTGAGGAGAAAATGCCTTGCTTTGTGGAGAGAATTCTTCCAGGGCAGGAGGGAGAGGTGAGACAGAGCGCAGAGGGCGGTCTGCTGCCAGGTAAGACTCACACACCCCTCTCTGCCTCTCTGTCTCTCCCACTCTCTCTTTCCTCCCTCACATACCCACACACACACACACACACACACACACACACACACACACACACACTCGCAGGAGTTAAGTGCTACCTTGAGGTGAACGAGTCCGCTACTAGTTGCAGTTTGCATGAGTCAGGAGGCACGCATGTGTAGTAATGTGGTGGGTGGTGTCAAACTGTGTGCGTGTGTGTGTGAAAGAGGGAGGGAGAGAGAGAGAGAGAGAGAGAGAGAGAGAGAGAGAGAGAGGGAGGAAACAGCAGGTTTGATGTTTGCTTTCTGGAAACAAATAGTAGCTTTTAATTACAGACACATATTTGTAGTTATAGTGCACTTCATGTCAGTGATGTGTTTAATTAGTTCAAATGGTGTGCGCGTCTTCAAAAGTTCTGCCACTTACTTTTTGTTCTATGTCTCATAGTACTAATCAATTCCACTTTTTTACACTAATACTTTATGCTTATACCGCCAGCCAACGCCAGCATTTTTAACCAAATTTACTCAGCTTTCAAGCTATCAGAATATTTAGTTTTATGAATATGTAAACAGTGAAAACATCAATACGAAGCACAGGGATTCAGTTTTTACAGAAGAAAAACAACATTTTATTCTGGCACCATTCATTCTGACTTTATCAGCATTTGAAAGTTGGTCATTTTCATCAACAAAGCAATATTTCAGGCAAAAAGCTGAGAAAAATGCATTTTCCAAATTTCATTGTCAAAGTCATTTTCAAAAAGAAAATTGATTTATTTTTTCCTTTTTTTCCCCACTGTTCCCATCAGGGATCTGTGGTTGCACTTGTCACTTTCACCAAAGCAGTTAAGTCAATTTTCCCCACCAAACTCATGTACAACTTCAGCCCAATGAAAACGTCTGGTTTTGTCTCGCTCGCCTCTTGTTGATGCACACATTTCTCCTTCAGCTGCAGGCCTCTTCTTCACATATTTTTGCACACATACGTGCTGTACTATTGCGCAAGATAGGTTGCAGCGCCCCCTATACAAGGGTGTAATTGCCAGGAAATCTCGTCAATGACGGGAAAATTTAATTCTAGCGTTGCTAGTTTTACTGAACACTTTATCTATACACTAATTACGCATTACTTAACTTAAGCATTATGAAGCCTTCTCAGACTGTTTAAAAGGCTACAGAAATACACTTCGTTTGACATTAAAGAGAAAGGAAATATGATGTAAATACATCACTCTCAGGGCTAAAAATAGATATGATGAAAAAGCACCTAAAGTCCCTCCACTCCAGTTTCTCTTGTAGATGTTTTCAGATGCAACATGGGGTAATTTGTGGCATCAGTTGAGATTGATTTGGCTGTTTAGATACTGATGTTGTGATGGAGAGCTCTGTCATCAGAGGGATTTTCCACTCTGTTGTTGCAAACAGTGTCTGTTGAACAAAGGCTAAAGAGTCCTTCTCTCCCTCATGGAGACACGGTTCTGAGAGAAATAATCCTCCTCGTGCACAATTAGATTTTCTCCTTTTGGTTAAATAAACAGTGTGTCTGTGAACATAAACACAGATTTACTTGTGGCCCTCTGGGTGTCTCTCTACTGCTGCAGCCTAGGCCTGATATTTCTTGTTGAGGCCCACAGACAAAAAAAAGAAAGAGGAGGCAGAAGTTGGCTGGCTCTTACTTCATGCTTGCTGTTTATTTGTTTTTATAATAAATGAAACCAGCTTCTCGAGTGATAGGTGAAGGCAGAATTGAATTTGGCTTGCTCTACTGTGGTGATCTGGCAACCGCTCCTGTGTCCCATAGGACTGCTCTGGTTGCTGTGTGCCGGGCACGTGTGTTTGTTATTCAACTTGTGTGGGTCTACACTATTGCTCTACGTGCAGATTGTGTGTGTGTGTGTGTGTGTGTGTTTTAGTATAGTGGGTGGTGGTAGCTGGATTCATGAGAGAGACATTTTACTAAGCAGACATTTCCCCCTCTGTTTTCACTCTGACCTGGTAGGAGATTGATGACTGAATTGTGGAGTACATGTTAACAGTAACTGGTGATTTATGAAAATACTTAGGGTAAGTGAGGCCGCACAGACTGGAGGGAAGAAAAAGATATAGCCTTTTAAGTTAATGCAAAAATATAGCCTTTTTAAGTAATAATTGTTATTACTACTGCAGAGTTTGAAGAGAGGTCTGTCATAGATGTGCACAAAGTGCAGTGTGAAGCTTTTCCTTTTCCGTTGGCCATGTGCCCTTCTTAGTTTCTTGCTTGTTTCTTGACTCTGCTCAACACGGCAAGTATTTTGATCCAAAATATGAATTTACAGGACATTTATATGCATTTCAATAGCTAGAGGGGTGGATAAAGTTTTTACTTCCCCAGCTAAAAAAAAAAAAAAAAAATAAAAACAAATACTTCTAGAAAAATGCTCTTGGATGAACCTTTGCACTGCAACAAGTGCAATGTGAGTTTTGACAGCCCTTCTTCGCCAAAGATCCCTCCAAGCATCTGCAAGCAGCTTTAGGAGAATCAGATTCTTTTCCTTTCCTCACTCATGAACTATCCTGATATTAGGCACACGGAGAACACTCTTATTTATTCAAATATGAGATCCAATCCACTTGGATGTGATCTATAGCTTTTTTAAGGAAAAAATTTTGGGGAATAGAGAATTGTACCTCCCCTGGAAGAGGGATGTCTTTTTTTTTTTTTAAGGCACCTCTTAGACTGAGGGAAATGATTCCCCTGTTCGCTCAGGGACGACTTTATTCGTAACCAGGGATTTAACACTCACTCAGTCCCCTCATAAATACAGCGTCGCTCAGCCCTTCGCTCGCTATAACTCATGCACTAACTCTCTAGCTAACTAAACTCATATAGCAGAGCCAACACTTGTTTGTGTTTTACCTCAGCCTTTCACTCCCACTCTTCCTTTCTGTCTTTTTTTGCCTCTTCTCAGCTGATTTATACATGACAGAATCTTCTCTGACTACCGTCTCTACGGGCTCCCGCACTGATCTACTTGGCCCACTCGTGGAGTGGGTTTTAGAAGAAATGTGCATTTGAATATGGGCCAGCCTAATCTCCTTGAGGCTATTTAGAGTGAGCCTAATGCTCCGAGAATGAGCGAGAACAACACCGGAGAAAATGCGGACATCCCTCTCAGCGTGTCACAACACAACTGAGGTCTCCGAAGAACGAAGCAAGTCTTTGATTTGCAGATGAAAATCTCTCTGTATGGCAAGTTACATAAAATTCCTGCTTAGAAGGCACCTGTTGAAGTTCTTAGTCTCCTTAGAAGTCTTTGTATGTGGTTTCTTTTTGTTTCTCTGCTTTTCTGTCATCTACCTTGTTTTTTTGTATTCTTTTTTTAAGTTTAGTTCTTAGCATGTTAAGACAGTAATGCAATAAATTGAAGTCACACAGAAGATGATTAAATATCGAGCCATTTCACTTTGAGCGGATGTAAGAGCTCACGTGTGGCGGAATCCTTTACTGATCCAGTGCCGATTGGCATTTTGGAAGTGTTTCTGGCATGGTTCCCGTATTGGTTGTCAACAGCCTGTTGGTACCTTCTGTTCTATCGACTCCACAAGCATCTGAAGACCCTCCGAAGTCAAATTTGCCCATTTTGATGAGCATCGATGTTTTGTTTTATTGGCGTCTGAAAACAAGAGACTTCGCTCTGAGGAATTACCCTCAGCACTCCTCAGTGTGGGTTGGGGGAGGAGGATATCATTCTTCTTTTTCTCCACATCTCCCCACTCTCTGTCCTTCCTTTCTTTTTGATCTCACTGTCAAATCTTTCTCGTTTTTTATGAGTGACGTTTACCCGAGAGCAGCTTGGGAAATGGTTGCCTGAAGAAGACGTTTGAGAAAATGTGCCAGAGCAAGCCATCACCTTTGATAAAGCCATTGTTCCAGTGGGAGAGGAAGAAGAAAGCCAAAGAATAAGGGCATTGTTGGTAATGAAAAATGCCATGCAAGAGGGAATATCTCTCTGATCCCAGCCTGTTAAACCAACAATGTATAGTACAACTGATACTGCGGTTGTACATCAAGCGTTTGCGTTTTGGACCCAGAGGACTGATTTGCATCTGGGCTACCCCACTGTGTCTTTATCGCACATCAGCCGGGCTTTAAACAATCTTCTAATACAGCGCTAATACACAGTGATCTACACTGGTGCTGCCATCAACGCTGACATAGCTTCAGCTGTGTCACGGGTTGGCAAAAAGATGGCATGCCACTTGAAACTGCGCTGCAAAAGAAGAAAGAAATGGGGAAGTGAATGGTAGGTAGAGACACAGAGAGCAAGAAATGTTAGCTTTAGTAATTACTTCCTCCATAGAGAAGCAGTGGAGAGGACAGTGAGGCAAGCAAGCGCACGAAGGAGGCCCCGTGTGCAGATAATAAAGGGGTATCAATGTAGCTCTGACAGCGTTAATCTTAGAGTGCTTCAGTGTGTGTGAGTGTTTCTCTATCTGGTATAGTGTGTATGCTTGTGCAGCATATGTACAAACTGCTAGGGTGCGAGGAGGTCGTGGTACAGCGCCGTTGACTCTCGCCCCACCGAGGAGAACATCCGGCCCACCTGAATCCTGAAACTCCACAGGTTCTCGCTCATCCTCGCGGAAGCACTGGGGTCATCTATTGGCACCCACACTTGTCCTCTTTCTTCAGAAGGGGAAGAAAAGACGAAAGCAGAAAAAGGGGGGAAGAGCAGAACAACTTTCTTTGTGCCCGGCTTCCTCCCTTGTTTTTTTTCCTCTTGCCATTTGAAGTTGTGAGACACTCATTTAAGCCTCATTGCACACCAACGCTCAACACACGAGAAAGTGTTATGAATATGTATCAACACAGCATATGGCAGCAGTAGCGCTGGGACTAGGTGTGTCCAGAAGGGTAGAGCACTGCCGATGCATTATTCTCCATTCCAATTACCACAGTAAGAATGCAGCAGGGAGCTGAGAGGTGTTCACCACCCCTTTCGACGGGGCAGAAGAAGAACCTGGATCATGCGAAACAGCAGGAACGGAAGAGCTGTAATAAGCACAGTAGTAGGCCAGCTGAGTTTCCTTGATTTGGTAGATTTTGACGGCAGGTTCAAACCCAGCACTCGCTGGCACGACCGTGATTAAAAGTGATATTTCTGACACATTAGGATGCGCACGGGAAGTAACCTCCTCTAAAGCGTTCATTATTAGATGCATGACAGACCTGAATATTTATAAAATAGGTTTTAATAATTAATAGCAGCAATCTGCTCCCGTAATTCATCAGATTTGCACTTCAACAGAGTATCCGTTTTCACTTTAAAATAATAATAAGAGGAATATTAATGTTGGAGAAATGTAAAACGGGTGGCTGCATTCAGTGCAAATACACGAGCACTCCACGTTCACTTCTGAGGCTTTCCTCTAACCTGTAACTCTCCAAATAAAATCACAATTTAAGCCGCCAATGCTGCACTGTTTGAATAACACTCACTTGTTTGTGCTCAACAATTCTGTGAGTGGCTTCTCACAAATGTGGCAAGTCATGAAGATAAAGATGCAAGAAACAAAGCAGGTTTGGTGTAGAATGCAAAAGTAGTTGCCATGGTTTTATCAAAAGCAAATTTATTTGAGTCAACTTAGCAGCACTTCCTTTTGTAATACCGAGACCCAAAATAGACAGCATTCTTTTTTCCTGTAAAGCGGCATTGCTTGTCTCATCGTTTCACAGTCAGTTTTCTTCTTTTTTTTTTTTTCCTCCCCCATTGTGAGTGTTGTTTTATCACACCTTCATATTCGGTTGCAGCACATTCCTCCCTCAACTGAACTCCCAGAAACAAGAATGTTCCTGTTTTAGGTGAAAACTGCCACGTTTAGTTCCGCCTTCACTTCACATTGAACTTTTTCAGTAGAGCACACTGTTTTTTAGTGCTGTCACTGACACAGTCATGTGTTTTATCCTCTCTGTGGATCAGTTTTTCCTGAGTGTGTGGAAATGGCAGTGAATGTATTTGACAGTGTGTGTTACAGAGCAAATGACGTGAACCTGCAGCCGTAGACAGAGAGTACTGAGCACAATGCCCTGCTGTGTACAAGCTTGCATGCAGACATGCAACACGCACACTTGGTATTGGTTGTAACCACTTAATATATAAAGTACGTTTAACAGGGTACTATGTACATACCGACTCTACAAACATCCGCTAACATATATATACTGTTTCAAACCCATTGTCACTGTCATCCTGCTCATTGGAAAAGTAAGAGTAAAGTTCTGGCAGCGGATTCACTGCCACAGGGTCTAAAAAATGCAAATCCCGCGAGCAGGAAGACTCACTCTCATCACTTCCTTGCTCATCCCAACAAAGAAAGTGTTTTGATCAAAATTTAATCGTGCTTCACTAGAAGAAAACCATGCAAGTGTGATTTGATAAAAAGTATTGGTGAGGAAGCCTCTGGCATTTCACGAGGCCTGGGTCATCTTTAGACAGGTAGAAAACCCACCCAGGATGACATTTTAACAGGCACCTTTGATTCATTCTGCTGCATGTAAAGTCCAAAAGAGGAAAAGTCTGTCAGGCAGAGCAAATTTTTTTAATGGTAGCCAGGGATCGATGTTGTCAGCACACACATCCTGTCTGGAAACGCATGCTTTTTTTTCTTTGAGTAAATGTCACCTCCCTTCTTCTTTTCAAGGAGAGAGAGAGGGAGAGAAGGAGCAGGGGATGGGGAAGGAGGTCAGTGAGATCTGACGTGAACGTTCAGAGCCACGCCAAAGTCAGGAAAATTGCTTGCGTTCCTATTCTCAAAGTATCTGGAAAAACAAATTTGAAACGTAACCTTGGAAATCAATTAAGAAGTTCCTGGGAGCTTGAGGAAAAAGGAGAGGGGAAGGTCCAGCCTTCTTTTTCTTTCTCCCCTCCCATCCATGTCTTTTCTTCTCTGCTTTAGAGGGACACGGATCTGCCCATCAGAATGCTGCCATTTGTGAAGAAGCTTTGTCAGCATGGGCTTTATTTAATTTTTTTAACGGCACAGTGCCTTATATGCTGTCAAAATGTCTTAAGAGTCTTATTAAAGAAATGCCACAGCTCATTTCCTTGTAATGCAATTCATATGCTGGTGAAAGGGGGCATGTCTAAAGATCTAAACAGCTTTGCTTTTTAGGCTTCACATTAGGGGTTATCTGTGAGGGCTTGTCATTGAGTGACATTATCTGGCCTGACAGGGCCTCATATCAAGGTTAACCTCATGGACACAAGTGCCACCCGCGCAGGCTCACGTACGCGCACTCTCTCGCCCACACTCGACCAATACACACACTCCTCAACTTCCTCTCGTGGAGGGGCGGGGGGCAACGTATGCTTGTCGGCTTCATCTCTGTGTGTGTAAGCCAGGTGGAGATTTCCAAACTTAATTGATAACTAATGGAGCGGCGTGTGCTGAGTTTACCCTGGAGAGTTGACACTTTGTGAGTGTGTGTGTGTGAGAGACAGAGAGAGTGTATGTCCTGTGGAGAGAATAAGGGGATAGGTAAGAAGATGGGGATGACTTAACAGCATAGAAAATAACTACAGCCCAAAAAGTAATGACGTGGAGTGACACACAGACAGTCTGGTGGCTCCTGACCTCTGGCGAGGAGGTCACTCATTCACTGGTAGAAGAAAGTACACACACATAAGCACAATGCACAAACTCGCTCACGCCTCCCCTTCTCCCCCACTACAAGCCACAAAGGCGAAGAGAGAACCCTGTGACCAAAATACAACTGAAGCAGTTAATCTGTACAGATATTAGCTCAAGGGCCCCCCGAGAGGTGCACTGCTGAGCATCTTCTCCACTGTACTACCCAAGGCGCACCAAGCACGGCAACCGTGAGGGAGAGACACGGGGTCATCTGCTCATTCGCCGTAGCGGTTGGCTTATTTAATTGCACTCCGGGTGTCTTGAAACTGAACACGGGAGCTGAGCTTCAAAATGAAGCAGCGGGACTGTGCGCGATTGTGTGTTTTTGAAAGGGTTTCTTTGCCATCCAACAACACACACTTTCAAATGAAGCTAGTGCCAGCTGCAAGTCCAGATCTGCTGTGCAATTTTAACAAGTTAGCCGCATGTCCCATTACCCTAATTACCCTTAGCAGCAAACTTAATAAAAGTTGGCTGTTTTGGTACGTGGCTGTCAGAATGGTTCTTGTCACTCATGTCAGATTGTTTTTTTTCTCCCTTAGACCATTTTAGGCTGCTTGTCCTCTGTTCTGGAAAACACCATAAATACCCTGTTTGTGATGAAGCTGGAAGGCACATTTCTCCTTATATTTTAGCTTTCCTGCCTGATTGCCCTGAAGTTTGACTTCTTTCCTCTTCCCACTGAGTTTGAGACAGACATTGTTTTTCTTCAGCCATTGTCTTGTGCACTCAGCGTGTTGGGCCATGTGTTTTTGCCTTTGTCCTGCAGCGTCTTCCTTTGTGTTTCCCAGCGGCATGATGGGAGCGTGGCACTTGGCTTAGGGGAAGCGTTTGATAACAGCCCGAGGACTGAGTTGAAGTGTAATAGTGCAAACAGGTCCTTGAAGGTCAGCTCCCACAGAAAGACCGCGCACAACAGGCAAGGTCACATTCCAGACTAAAAGCAATAAGTGCTTTATTGACAGAGAGAAAAAAGCAAAAAAAAAAAAAATGCAGGCAGATGTGCAACCAACTGGTTAATAATAAAATACATTTATGAGAGAGGGGGCAGACGCAGGGAAGGGCACAGAAGTGTCTGTGTGTGCGACTGCATCAGGGCGTGACACATTGATCCTGTTGTGGACCCACCACCACACCCCCCAAAAAATCTATTAAAACTCCAGTGGTTAAATAAAAGAGCAAAGCAAAAGAGTTTGGTGCTGGTTGCAGTTTTGTAGGTGCGCAGCAACTCACTTCTCCTGTTTTGACACTAATATGCGTATCACATATATTTTGTCAGTATCATCTTTTATGACAGAGACAGCAGTCACTGTAGGTTCCTTTTTTTCCATTCCCACACTTTATGAACAATGTGCCTTTTGTACCGCACTTACTGTCTTATTATCGTTTTATGAAAATGAGCAGAAGGCATAGAGCTGTCGTCATCTTTTATGTGCCTTTATCAGGCCTTCTCTCATGCTCTCTCTATCTCCTGCTCTCTCTCCTCTCCAACCTGGTAAACCTGCCAAGTGAGTAGAGCTCCAAAGTGGATCAGTTAGTGGCAGATTTAGATTTGAGGTGGGGAAAGCAAAGTCCCAGTCCCAGCCAAACCTGTTTTTTTTTTTCTCAAGAGCACTCTGAGGGACAGGAGCGGTGGGAGATTTCCATATGCTCTGCCTCCCCCTTCCCCTCTGTGATCATCTACAATGGTCTCCCCCCACCCTTCTTGCTCCTTGGAAGTGTATAGCCTCCTTTACAGCCCCCTTCCTAAATCCCCTCTCTACATAAATTTCTTCCCAGATGCACCCACCCCAAACCCCCATCTATCAACTAGTTGGCAGTGGCATTGTTTTTAATCATCAGAACCTGAAAATTATTATTATCGCTTCTGATGCGGCAATTAAAACTTCAGGTCAGAGGCACAACGAGCGGTGATCAGCAGCCGAGCTGAGAAGTTTTAATTAGACGATCAGAACCATTAATGCACAAAAAAAAGGTGTGCGCTGGGAAATTAACGGGAACGTCTTAATCAGGGTTAGCGACTCCGAAGAGGAGTCAAGTGAACAGAGAGCAAAAAACAAATCATTTCCGCACCACTGGGACAAAACTCAATTAAATATGCATGCGGAAAAATGGAAATTTCTCTGCATCGGCTGCACCGACTGTTGGAAAATTGTGGCAAAATCTCACAGCAAGGTCGGCGACCTGCTTATTGTTATTCTCGTGTAATAAAAAATGAGAGAGGGGCCAGATGCTGGGGTCTGGGTGTCGTGGCGTAGTTGTCCATCAGTGGCTTTCCGCTTGACTTCCTTGCGGCTGCCGCAGCCTCTCTACCATGTCGGGGGAGAAGGAGAAGAGGAAAACCTTCTCTTCCTGCAAGCCGTAAATTTACAAAAATAAAAACATGGTCATTTTCAAGGGTGTCTGAGTGTGTTTACCTGCGTGGCTCAGTCTATTCCCAGGAACCCACATGCGCTCGCACCCTCTTTCCCACATACACCTGTGAGAGGCAGACAAGGGTCACTGAGCTATGTTACAGCCTTGTCTGTTAATCTGCCGAAGATTCATAAAGTTGTAACTGGGCTTTTTTAAAGAGCTGCAGCAACTCTCTGCTGCATATTGTAAAATAATCCCGAGCTAAAGAGACATCTCCCAGACCCTGTTTGTATTAATTAACTCTTGATATTGCTGGGGGGGTTGTCCCT
>KV751326.1:916724-931772 GCA_001698575.1 Mola mola
ACATAAGCTTCAGTTTAAACAGGTAATATCTACTCCTCGTACATACAAACCCTGCTGTGTGCTCACTCAAACACTCCCACGCGCACTGCAGGGATCCTGTGTGTTTATGACACAGCACTGCACTTTGGATGAACATTAAAGTCGAGTTATTCATTTTCACATATCTTTACTTCTCGAGAGTTTTGGACCGCAGCCGCCTCGTCCAGTGCATCAGACAGAGGTGAAGCCCTGACCCTCCTGCTCAGGACCACTCTTGATTCCCACCTCCTTTACTTGTAGCTGCCCTGATTACAGTCTGCACGCTCACACGAATAATGCGCTTCCAACAGCGTTATTAGGATTTGAAACACCGCTTGATTGGGCATGATATCATTCTGGCACACAAACAGAGATTCTGCATCAAAAACCAACAAAACTTGTGGGGCTGCAAAAGAGTAAGCTTGTTGGCGAGGAGTGACTAAACTCGAACACAAGCTGTGTCGTCTGGCGCTGAGAAGAAACAGGACTCTGAGGGAACTCTAATGCATGTATTTTTGACTGAAGATAAAAAAGAACCTGACCTCTTCCGAATGCGTTCAAAATAGTTTCTTGTCTTTTTCCTCAGGTTTTGGCCTTATACAGACAGTATATGGCGCTCCTTTGTGGCCCTGCACTGTTTCCAGTAAAAATAGTGTCACAGCTAACATAAGCAGTGGGAAAAATTAGTTTCAGCTGTTGTGTTCAAATTCAGACCTGTCTTCTTCTTTTTTCTTTTTTTTCTTCCAACTCACAGTGCTTACTGAGGTGTCTCCTCCTTGACAATTAGCACACCAGGCTAAAACAGACTGTAAATAATGTCCAATGCATGTGACAGTGTTGTTTTTCTTTCTGATATTCATTAATAAGGCAGAATGCTTAGTGGACTCTCTGGGAGGTGGGGGAGTCGGTCCCAGAGGGAAAAGTTGTTCTTTCATGTAGGTCCCCACAGATTTTATCTCATTGTACGCTATCATGCACACAAACGACTTGAGGTAAACAGCTTAGTGTTACCATAGCAATCCCTATTGTAAGCAATGGCAAAAAAAAAACCAAAAAACGCTGCTGTGGACAGAAACCCTTAGCATAAATAGTAGTTCAGACAGCTTCTATAAACCATCGAACCATGGCATGTTACTCCTCAGGGGAAGTTCGTGATATTAAATTTGTTTTAAACAATGCCCCACCTTCCAAAAAACATAAGCGCTGAATATGTGCTTAAGATTTCTGATAACTCAGTCAGAGGCCTGCTTTAGAAACTGCAACACGTCATCGGCGCACACTCCACGTTGTTAACAGAAATTCATACATAAATACTCACTAATGGAAAGAAACAACTGTGTAGGGGTCATTTCCTACAAGGAGCTCGAGGTTGCAGTGAAAAGGAAATCAGTAGTTAAAGCATGAAATACTGAATGCAGTAAACAGAAAAAATGACCTCCACTGCAACACCCAAATGACCTCAATCTTCCTTTGTGGAGTATTTCTGGAAAAGAAAAAAAAAACAACTTAAAAATTTATGTCTTCCACTTCCTAATAGTTTTTCCAGCTGATTCTTTCTTTTTTTTTTTTAAATTGCTGTCTCCTTAAAGGTGACCCTTTCACCCCCGCCTGCAATTGTCTAACACTAAATTGTACAGTAATGTGCTGCTGATATACGGCCCACTCAAAACTACATAATTCCTGAAGTCATTGTTTCAGAGAGGAAGCCCACAATGTAAATACAGTAACTGAGAAAGCATGTGTGGCGAGCATGGCGCGCATTGTCTGGAAACAGGGGTGATCTGTAAACTCCTTCAGATTGTATATCCTCTAATGATTCCACAGCTTTGCAAAAGAAAATGAAAACAGGATTTTATGTTGCACCAGTGTGATTTACATAATGCTGGCAATGGCTCACGCTTGATTGTGCTTGGCTTTATGGCTGAGGGGAAATGGAAAGACTCGCACTCATTGTTACAGAAAGTGAATTGAGTCTTTAAGATAGAACTTTGTTACCTCTGATATCACATATTTTTGTCTGCTGGAATGGTGTGTCTATATAGCGCAGTAAAGTGTATTATCTTAACCACAGTGTGGCTGATTTAAGATTCAATACAGCCGCACAGGACAAGAATTATCCGCGCAGTGGCGTGCTATTTAACTGTTTTCACAGAGCCCCAGCTGACAAAGCTTTACATGCTACCAAATGAGTTCACAAGTTTGAAAATCCCTGTGATTTTGTGGCTCTTCTGGTCATAAATACCTTACACTACCATACACCTCATCCTTGCTTTTGAAAAGTTATTTACAATGTGATAAAGATCTGGCCTTGATTTTGATTCCAGAAAACACAAGTGGAAGGTGAACTTTGGTGTCTCTGGAAGTGAAAGGTACCAGAGAGCATTTTCTGCCCTAAAAAGGCAGCTCTGGTTATGGAATGCCACAGGCAGCTGTTCCTGCCTCATCAGAGGACATGTTATAAAGATAGCCCCACTTGGGTTGAAATAATGCCACCCATTCCTGCCCCAAAGCATACTCTCACATGCTCTATTGTTCACAGAGGGCGCACTGGGGGGGGTCTTGCAAAGAAGACATACTGTATGTAAAACACAGCAACGACAACATTTTTTGTTCAGCGTGTTCATATATATATGTGGCTTATCATTTTCCTTTTAATAAAGGGAGAGCAGCAGCCTCCACAGAAACGGTTATTGAGTCTAATCCCACGGAAAAGTTAACATGAGAACGCGGCACCTAAAAGCCCAAAAGTGCTCAGTGCATTTACTCCACATCCTGACAGCTTTAATACTGTGCAGCCCCCCACTCAGTGGCAGCACCATAGCCTCTTGAGGTGAGAGGGAAGATAACATTTCACGGTGTCTCTAAAGCGCTGTCATGTGAAGGATTACGTAGCTGTGTGTTTGCGGTTTGTTTGACCGTAGGGGGTCTGATGCCTATCAGTCAGTGATTTTCATCTGGTTTTGTTTTTCAATTTTTTTTCTGCAGGACATTAAACTCTGTGCTGACCGAAGAGGTGTGACTTAGATATTTACAGTACAGTACAATGTATGTGCCCTTCCATCCTTTTGCTTTTTTTAAAAAATGGTTTGGATGTTATTAATAGCAGCAATCACTATTTGTTTGTTGCTTTTCCATCAGGATGTTTAAAATCAGTACTGACTTGCAAATGCTGGTTCAAACGGCTTGTTCAAACTTGTTTAATTTTACGTCTATATTTTTGTTCTTATTTCCATCAGCTGAAAGGAGTTTATGCACTGAAACGACCTCAGGAAAATCCAAGATGGCCTCCAAAAGGAAAGGTGGCCTAAAACTCAATGCTATCTGTGCCAAGCTGAGCCGCCAGGTGGTGTTCGACAGCAGCTCCCAGAATGCAGAGGGAGATCAGAGTGTAGCAGAAAACAGTGAACGTGGCAGTTCCCACTACGATGACAGTGAGACCAACTTTCCCGAGAGCGTGAGCCTAAGTCAGAGCCTCGAAGAGGACCAGAAGAGACGCGAGGCCATTGAGAAGTGGGTCAACGGCGAGTACGGCGATGAGCCGCCGGCTACGGATGATGACCAGGAGCATGAACTAAAAGTCGACACTGATGAAGATGGTCCTCCCAAGGGCGTGTACATGGTGCAGCCCAAAGGCTGCAGCGACGACGAAGAGGAGGTCAAACCTGCTGTGGGGTCTCAGGATGGCAATTTCCATGACAACAAAGAGTCTGAAAACAAGCCTCCAAAAGATTACACGTACCCGTCAAGCGAGAACCAGAGTCGCCAAGCACCTTTCTCCTCTCCAGGTACATTTTAACTCCTCCAATCAATTTCCTGCTATTTTGAGATTTATATTGTACACCTTAAACCTATTCTATAGATTGAAAGTAGCAGTGGATTGCATTTGGTTGATACGGTTGTTTTCAACTTGAGTTGCTGTTATTTCCGGGGAAACAGAGGAGAAACCAGAAGATACCTAAAAGTGTCCAGGTGAACTGGGGAAGATGGTGAACTAGTTAGCTATCCGCTCTGTTGTTGAATAATTTTTGTATTGCCCACTTGTAGATTTTTTCAGAATGACTGTTCACCATCAGACACAGATGGTATGATCCTACGCTACTTTACAACAAAATCAAACCCAATTTTTATTGTTTAGATTGAAACTTTGACCCCTAGTGGCAGAAATGACATATTTTGCATATAAACAAAACTTTGCCCTTAAACAAAAAACATCCACCCCATAATTTTACAGTGCAAAGGATTAGATAGAGGGCAGGTAACATTGCCACATCTACATCAGCTTAAGTGTGCCCACTATTAGAACGAGACACTCTAGAGTTACATTATGAATAGCCAGTGACATTATTACCCCAAAGACAGATTCAACTGGCATGCCAGGGGGGAAAACCGGAACTTGTCAGTGTGTGGTTAACTGTATGAAGAAATTCATAAACGGAGTAGGCTTATAGCATAAGGCCCTTCATGCACTCTCCCAGCAGCTGTGGGCCAAGAGCACATGGCAGGACCAGGCTAAGCTTCATATTACACCCAGGATTACATATTGAGTCTTTGATTTTCCCTAAGCTCACTAAACTTAGCCACTGCTTCAAGCTCCTCTCTTGCATAGCGTCTGAATTCTGCCATTGAGGAGTTGTTTTTTTTTTGTCCATAAATCAATTGTCAGATAAATTTAGGAAAAGGGAGGTTATATTGCAATCCTAAATTAAGTATGTTAGAATTTCCCCAAAAACTGCAGCTCTTGATTAAATTAACTTACAGTTTTTCATATATGCCTATATAGTTCTTAAACCCTCACGCTTTTAAATGACTCACAGTAACCCCACTTATACTGCACGCATGCATGATGTTCCTTTGGTATAATGATACACTGATTATCAAACAGATAAAGCTAACAGATTTTAAACAGTCATTCTGAAGTAGCAACAGTATGTATTAACAGAACAAGCAATCTTTTAAGAAAGCGCCTTTTACAGTTATATACTTTGTGACCCTTGAAACTGAGCAATAGTAGAGGTTGGCCTTTATGTAGCAGATGTTAAAACACAAAGCTGTAAAAAGGAGAGAGAAAACAGCTCTGTTATATGAATAGATAAAGCCTTTTTTTTTCACTGACACCCAGAGGGGAAAAAAACAGCAATATGGAGGCAAGACCGGTTGTTGCGGTATAAAAACAAGTTTTGTTTTGTGCTTACTCACCTCAGTTTAACAGTTTTTTGGTCTTTCATCTAGGTTAAGTTATGTACTTCAGCGTCATGTACACATGTCTTTTTGTCTGCATTTCTTTTTGATTTTCACATACTGCACGGTAGCAGCTCTGGCCACACATAAAATTGGGGGCAGGGGCTTCTCAGAAAATGAAGCAGGTTTCATTTCAGAGGCAAATGTAGAAAAAAAGCCTCTGTGGTTTTAATTAGTCATTTTGTGTTTATTTCATGGCCATAAAAAGCACGTCTGTAAATATGTATTACTGCTGTGCAGCAGGCTTAAACCTTTGCCTGCAATGGTTCCATCACTACTTTACATCTCACAACAAAGCCAGACTGTTTGAAGACTGCGGGGAGAGCGTGCTGCATCAGTTGCAAATCTTGTCTTTAGAGTGTTTTTTTTTTTCCAGAGTTACTCTTTGGTGATTGTAACTGGGGCATCTATATTGCCATGTTTCTGCTCAGCTCACAATTAAACCTACCCCCCCCCACACACACACACACACACACCCTGTCTCTCGTTCGCCGCTGTCTTTCAAAAGCTGATGCAGAGTGCACGTAATTATGCATATAAACATAGTGGCTTAATTATCTCTCACAACATCAGTGACAATGTAATTAACAAACATTGCAAGATCAATGAGAGAAACTGCGACCTTCAAAACATTTAACTCCTCACATTGAGGCATCGTGCGGATTTCCTATCAGTACAAAACCCCAGAATACTTTTCCTAGATAATTTAGATGTCGCATTAGAGCCCTCATAAGCCAGTCGATGAAAACAAAACAGGAATAAAAACTATGAAAGCAATGACAGAGATGCTCATAACGGTGGATCAAACAGGCTTGACCATGACTTCCATTTGCAATTCTGAGTTCACTGTTAAAGGTTATTGTTCATTTCAAGCCGTTTCAAAGCCCTCTGTATTTACTGCCTGTTAAGGCGCAAAAGTTTTTTTGTGCACATCAAATTAGGTCAAACAAATGCAGATAATGTCATTTTTTTCAAAGAAGCTCTTTATTAGGATACCACTGCCCCTTTAAACAGAACACCCAACAAAATAATTTCCGAACATGAACATAAATTGCTTTTATTGCATCGATTTAAATGATCGCATCATATCCAAAAAAAAAAAAAAAATCATACTATTCAACACTTCTTTGTGTATAGAACTTTTTCTTTTAACTAAATAGTTTACATTGTGCATTTGTTGTTCAAACCCAGCGCCCATTAGAAGGTATTCAATGTCTAGATTAGTCCATATATAGCCTCTAGCATGCACTTTAATCATCAGCGACACCTCTGCCTTTCAGTCCTGTGTGCAGAGACACTGTGCCACACTGATGGCCATGTTTGGTCAGCCAAAAGGAGATAGAATACTCATCTGCTATCATATCTGGGAGAGGAAATGTGGCCTAATTGCCTCAAATATAGACCGGACAGGCCCATGCCGTGTGTTGGATTTTTACAGCGTCAAGATTAGGAACCACTTACATGTAGATTTTCCGGTGACGTGAGAGAGAGTGCAGGGAGAAATGCCAGATGCAAACAAAACAGGGGAGTAAAAGAGAGGAGAGGCTCATTTACTTTTATTTTTTTGATGGGGTGGGCAGTAGCATTAGTTATGGGGCCAATCTTAACCTTAGCCAATGCTCCCATACTTACTTTTCCTCATGGTGTCACATTGCATCATTAAGAGGCAGCCAGATAGGGCTGGAGTAGAAAACTCATTTACATGGTGTTTCAGAAAGGTTATCTGCTGTCAGTCCCAGTCATAATCCTTTCACGTCCAATCATTTGCGTTTGGTTGATAGCTCATCACATGGCTCCGCAGATGAATAAAGAGACCTGGTTAATTTTTTGGAAAGGGTGATGATAATATCCTGAGCAAATGAAATATGAAAACAGGCACTCCCATGACAGTAAGTGCTTGTCTTTCTCCAATAGTTAGCCATTGACCCAAGTAACCAACAAAAGTTATAATTGCTTTCATTCTAATTTGCAAAACTTAAAAGGGCATGTTATTCACAGTCTGTACAGAATCAATTTATTAAAAGATATTTCTCCTACTTTTTGAAATATAACTCCCTAGTCAGTGTAGTTCTATTTTTTGACTTATACAAGTGTAGGTGGGTCTGCACTAACTTTAGAGCTATATGATATACTGTAACTAGAGATGTGCTCATAAACACAGCAGCAGTAAAATCCAGCCAGGCACCAAGGTTATCAATGCCAAAATCAGAAGAGAAATATGTTCAGCCAAATTACTTTTTAACTTGACACATTCAGATTGCTTCTCAGTTGGAACAGTTTGAGGAAAAACAGAAACTTTGTTCAGACTGAGGTGACTGTACCCAGCAGAAAATGCTTCAACCTACTGTACAGATGCTATAGGTCAGTCATTTCTGTACGTGTAAAAACATGGTAGATTTGACACGTTCCTCTCAAGCGCCTGATCCATTCCTTTTAAATTTTTCATGCCATTTCAATCCACCGGATCAGTATACTCTTTCATACTGATGCACTGTGCAGAGGAGCGACCGCAACACAGTGAATGGAAATTTGGGGATTATTTTACATGTTACACAGGAGATATGAAAAGCAGGGCACAGGGACCAATTTAGCAATAAATGAGAAATCTGAGACACGGCCAGAAATATTTGTGTATTAATTACTGCGGTGGTAGGTGACATTACCTCCCGCCAGCCCATCTGTGCAGTTAAACAAATCTTAAAAACAAGATTTTGGACCCCGGTCCTGTGCCTCTGCCAAGGAGGGTTAAGGGGGCCAAAGCTTTTACATGACCAAGGTGAAATTATGGACTGATGCGTAATTAGTATGTTGATGTTCTGGTAACTTGCCTATCTTTCAAACTAGCAGAACAGGAGATGCTTTTGGATATCATTCTGTCTGTTTTTACTTTTCCTCTTCTTTGTCTTTATCTGTCCATGTTCTGTCTTAATGCAGAGCATAATTCCAATGCTTTCAGGCCAAATAATTTTCCCTTTTCCCCACTCTCTGACTGCTTGTACCAACCTGGAGGAAAGTTAATGGGCCAGAATTAATCTCCACATAATGCAATTAAACTATACATTGACTATATTTCGCCTATGTCCTTGGGGAAGTTGTCCAATTTAATTGACTCTTAAAATGAAAGTGATGTTTAAGTTCACAAATGTGTAAAAAGAGGAAAGGAGGATTTATTCTTTACACTGGTGAAGATGACACAATGGGCATTTTACTTTCAAATACCTCACTCAAGATTTGTGGGGATTTCATCAATTGTGTTTAAAATGCAATAATCTGCCATCACATAGCAGAATTTTGTAATTTTCAAGTTGTTCTACTTTAGTAAAAATGTGGAAAATGTGTCCCAAATCTCATATAAACAGATTTTGCTTTCTAAAGCTTCCTTTATATTTGTTTTGTTGTGTCACTGTTCTACCAATATTTCATCTTGTTACATATGAGATTGAATATCAATTTATAGATCAATTAAGATATTGACCTTAATTATATTCAATTGTTATTATCATTATTATTCTTTTTAAAGAATAACATAATGAGCATAGAAAATCAAAAAAATAAATTTCCCCCCCTTGTCCTTTGTTGCGTTCGTCCGCAGATTATGCAGGGCTAACAGATACTAGCATAAAGTGCAACAAAACAGGAAGAGCACCACCTCAGACTGACTGTTCGTAGATGCACAAAACAAACACATGTAGATGATGCTGTAGCATGCAGTGCAGAATCACTTTTCCTGTTGTCAAATCTATTACTGTTCTGAAAAAAAAACAAGCACATGAAAAACAAAAAACAACACATGGTATCACATCAGTTATAAACGTTGAATAGTAGCCCATTTATCAAAAAATATGAAAGAGTATTTTTTTCAATAATTGGGTTTGGCAAGGTAATACAAAATAACTTTGTCAGTTTAGACCATTTTTCATTAATGTACTGTATGTGATCCTAAAGAAATTGTCAAATATATTCCTATGTTATGCATTTCAGCTCAAAAACAACAGTGTAACACATACAGAAGACTGATTGACAGTTTGCCCACTAATTAACACAATTTGGGTTAACTTGGGTTCAGCACTTAAATTAAAAAAAAACGCAATCATACAAACAAATGGATATTGGTAACCCTGCCATGGCCCAACAGTCCCCTTAAATTAAAACTCCTGCATCCGTCCCTTTATTTATAACGGCAAATAAATGTAATGGGTTCTTCCCTGGACTGTTATAAAGATGTTCTACATCTTACGTTGGTGCTCATCATTGTGTTTCTTTGTGCAGGAGAAGCTTCTGCCCTGCGAGACTATGCAGCCAACACCATGAATGAATTTTTGGGAATGTTTGGTTATGATGACCAGCAGGTAAGGGATGAGCTGACCAAGAAGATCAGCTTTGAGAAGCTCAAAGCTGCTACCTCAGACCCCTCATCCCTCAGTAGTGAGGAGGCCTCACGGCGTGCCCGCTTCTCCAAGTATGAAGAGTACATCCGCAAGCTAAAAGCTGGCGAGACCTTACCTTGGCCCATGCACACTTCCCCACCCAAACCAGACGACCTCAACTCAAAACTGACCCAAGACACTAGTGCTACCATGCTTCAGACCTCTGGTGGCCTCCCAGGTGCCGAGGCACAGATTTATCCCTCCAGCCTGGACCACAAATCTCCAGGAGCATCTCAGCTGGGCACCTCTCAGCCACCAAATCCCTCTCACATCCAGAATATGGCCTCCCGAGCCTCCAAGTATGACTTCTTCATACAGAAGCTGAAGATGGGGGAGAGTCTACAGCAGCAGAATGGTAACACTTATAAGCGACCATCCAAGTACGACTTGGAAAATGTCAAGTTTCTGCACCTCTTCAAGCCTGGTGAGGGCAACCCTGACATGGGTGGTGCCATCGCCTTTAAGACTGGTAAAGTGGGCCGCCCTTCGAAGTACGACATCAGAACCATTCAGAAGCTAATCCCAGGAAACCCTGAGGCCTCACTGATGCCCAACGTCCTCGCCACAGCACCAGGGAACCCGGGTGCTCCTGGTGTCCCTGCCGTTGGGTCAGCTGGGGCCGGCATCGCTCCAGGGCTCACAATGGACCAGACCGGACAAATAAGCTTCAACACCTCCGACTACCTGAAATCCAGCTTTTCCAAGACTGACTCCATCACCACAGGCACTGTGTCCTCTGTGAAGTAAGTCATTATATGAAACTTAGAAGTCAGGAGGACATTCTTCTGTTTTTAATTTGCATTATAATACAAATAGAGATAGGTAACACTGTTTTCAAAATCCTGTCTTGTAGTAATAAAGAATTGTGCAAACTTGCAAGAAAGTCACTTAATTTGTCCTCAGGCTATAATACCACCAATAACACGAATGCCATAAAGTGTTAGTAGTTCTGTGTCTCTTAGATTTGTCATATTTGCTGCCGATTGCATTATATTTATGAAATTTTATGCATGATAGTCTAACTGGTAAAGCTGTCAGTTAGCGAAGAGATTTGTGTTTGATCATGCAATGTTGTAAGTATTGTGTAAGTTCATTCCACCTAAAATCAACTAATAAGTTATATAACTTCTCATTAAAAATCCACTTTAAAGTTTATTGGTGGAATTAAAAGATCCCGGTTCCAGTGGAACATCACGGACCTAATGTTAAACTCACATACACTTAACAGCTACTGTGAGTCAGTTAGCCTAACGCAAAGGTAATTGCTACCTCTACAGAAGCGAGCAGGAGTGTAGTGTGAAATAGCACACAGTGCCCAATAGATCCACAGTGTGATGAGTTGCGAAGGCACTTGAAGTGTTTACTCAATGTAGCACTCCGTGGAGACTGATTTAGCACAGTCATCGCAAAGTGACTGGCTTATTTAGTTTGGCTAGGGTGTAACAACTCTCCCTTTAATTACATTGGAGCCGTGACTAACCTCCCAGCAAGTCACAGGGGCCGACTCTACGCTGCCTGACGAGTGCATTTTAAGAATGCAAACGAGAGGTTTGGGGAGCTAGCCTATAGTTGTGTGCACTACCAGTAGGAAACAACTCCCATAGTCTGTTTGATTGGTTTTGACCTTGTCTCTAGTTAGTCAAGACCTATCAAAGCACTGTTCTGGAGCCCGCAGGCACCTCTCCCTCAGGCTTTGGCCTTTGACCGGTTGGGGCTCTTTGGAGCTGCAAGCTGGGTTAACTGACCCAGTCTGGTGCTTGTGTACAGGGAGGAGAGGGGATGTTGGGGAGAATGTGTGGTAGCACATCCTCCCCTCTGGGTCAGATTAACCTCAGGTCATCCCCCATGTGGAGCTGCTCACATGGAGCTAAATGCCATTTCTGAAAGGAAACAAGCAGAACCAATAGTGCATTGTGCGTGTGATTACAAAGACAGCACTGCTACCTGCTACCTGACAAAAAGCCTTCCTCAGCACGCCTCTGTAATGTGATAAATTACTCTTGATCTCCTGTTTTGAACTGGATCTGATCAAGCTGAAACTGGTACTAAGTCCTATAGCTTGATCCATGTGCATTTGAGGCGGCAGCGTTGTCTTACATCTTTGTTTGAACCACATGCAGGCGGATTGGAGCAAACTTGGCAGCAGTATTAGAGCCAATGCCTCCAGAGATCATCAGAAAAGACCAATTCAGAGCTTTTCTTCCACATCCCCATTATCCGGTTTACCATATGAGCACTCACCAAAATACTCCCATAAAAGATTAATGTCCCTTCGCTCCTGTGTTTTTGCCTTTCATTGGCTGGGAGACCATGCATCAAAGTGTGCACCTTCTATCCCTGATTCATGCACATGAAAATGCTATTATGCCACAAGAAAATGTGTATTGATAGTCCAAAGTTTGGGAGTGGCTTGTAAGTAACTATCGTGTCAGTTTATTTTTATTAACAGGCAGCACAACCTTGCTATTAATCCTGTCTCTTTTGTGTTTGCTGCTGCATTAGGAATGGCCTGCCACCAGATAAACCTGCCAGTGATGACATCAACCTCTACCAGAAATATATCGCCAGGTATGCAAATCACTCAATGTGCGATACATATAATTGTATACAGAAAACATAGACGAATCCTCTGATGGTGCTTTACATAGTGACGTAGCAGTCTGCAGGCATGAGAATGGTCTTTGTGCAGTAAATCGATTAGGAAATTTATGTGCTGAGGAGACATAAAAAGATGAGTAATGAAAGTTAAATTTTTTGACAGGAGCTTACTGGAACTGCTCACGTAAATGCCCACAGTGTGTATAACCTTAAAATATCCCAATTCTGTGAAACTCTGCTGTTAGCTGTTAGCTGATGCTGAGAGGATATCAGCTTAGGCCAGATTTGTCTTGAGTTCTGTGGTTTATTGTTTAACACCCAAGGAGCTGAGTGATCTAAAAAGTCAGCCGTTCACACCAGCGAAGACAAAAACATCAGGGGAGGGGAGGTATCTTGCTTTTCAATGGACAGAGAACAATATCCCCATTCTGGATTCATTTTGCGCCGACACTAGAAAAGGTGATTATCACTTGTTTGTTTATTCCATTTAAAAAGAGGGAAAAACAGCATTTGAAAAGCCAAAGTGGCTTTGGCGTTAATGATTACTTCTCCAAGCCATAACATGAAGGGCGCAAATCAAAGCCTTGGCACTGACAGCGACACACACACACACACTTGCGTCCTCCTCTGCACACACACACATATACACACGAAACCCCTTCCTTGGACTGATTACATTTTGCAAGAAGATTTAATTAAGGAATTTTTAATGAGGCTTCTGCTGGCACTGCCAAGAACTGTTTTGATATTTGCGCTGCATAATGCATAAAATTTGTCTAAACATCTCGGCAGTTGATGCACGGGGAGGCTGCAGATAAGCCAAGATACAGTTTCAATTTCCGTGTTGGGGTTGGGAGAAAAAAGAAAAAGGATAGAAAAGGAGGAGAGAAAAAAAAATGGAAAAGGAGGGCTCATTAAAAGGGCAAATGTAGCACTGAGAGGAGAGGTAGAAGCAGAGGAGTGTCCTCTTTGGAGCTAATGAATGCACACTAATAGCAAAACATAGCTTTGTAACCATAGTCATATTCAATCTGTGTAAAATTATTTTTTTTAAAAAGTGCCTCGTCACTACAGTTTAATTTGATGTTTTAAAGAGCTTTCCTTGTACTGGTTAGTTGCAGTCTTTACTCTTTAAAGGCTTTCATGCACTCGCTATTGCTCCAGCACTTTGATCTGTGTATCTCTATTGTAACTGGAGATGCGCTGCAATCTCTGTATCGTGGCAATATTAATATTTAATCTGCCGCTGAACAGCAGCGGCCCATTAGGCCCCCTGACGCGGCAAGTGGGAATTGTCCAGAGGCAAAGTGATCCAGGGCAGCGAGCTAAGGGGTGGGCAACAGTCTCAGGGGGATGGGGGGGCTTTGTGCCTTCATCAGTGTAAATGTGTGTGCATGTGTTTGTATGTGAAAGAGGAGTACAGAAAACACTAATGGTTGGGACATATGTTGTGCGCTCACACATAGATCAACTTCTGGTTTTGTCTTCTCTGAAAGAGCCATCAAACATTGCCAAAGCCCCCCCTCTACACCCTTCACTTTTTTTCTACACACACACACTCAGAGCCAACTTAAAAAGAGTAGTGGATATGCCGTTCAATTAGCTTAATGAACTCAGCAAAGTGATCTGTAAATGCAGCTCTGGGATAATCCTAACAAGGGAAAAAAAATGAGAGAGATGGAAAAAATATTACTTGGCCCCCTTTTCCCCCTCTACTCTTCACTAGCAGATGGAGTTCTTGGCAGCAGCAGTGCAAATGTTTATTTGTGTGTTTTCACTGGTAATTGGAGGATTTTAACAGTCATCATCGTCAGACGTCTAATCACCACTGTAAAAGTCTCTGTACGGTGGCAAGAACCAGCTTTTTTTTCCCACTCGTGCCAGACTAAAATCTGCTTTTTGGACTCCACCTGAGAGACTTTAAGGGTTAGGGGGGTTAAAAGAAGCAAGCGTCTCAGGATAGCTGACCCTTATCCCAGCAGAGTAAAACTGTGGTTAACCTGAAAGAACTGTGCATTGATTTGACATGGGTGTTCACCGCACTGAGAGATAAAGTAGTCATGGTGTTCCCGATCCTTGAGTGGGTTTGCGTATGCGTGTCGAGGGAAAGGGTTTCAGTGTAATAAGTGTCTCTTACGGCCGCTTTAGAAATAAATGGAGCTAATTCGGCTGAAATTGGTGTGACAGACGGGTAAATTGTTGCAGCAGTGTGGAAAGTAGAAGCCAGTTTGAAGGTGTCAGCTATGTGACTTTGAAGGTGAGACCAACATAATGCCTTTGAAAACTCCTTCGCCTATTTTATTTTGTGCCGTTCCTGATATTTCAAATAATTCCATCACTAATCATTCTTGATTTGCTGTTGATTATTTTTGAATCACTCTTTAACATCTTTCCCAGCCACCTTTATCATCGGGCTGTTTTATCCCTGCGACTCTTCTCTGTAAGATAAACTCTGGGGTGCTCCCAGTCCTTGGTGTCATTTTAATTTGCTTCTCTGTGTAGCTGTTAAAATGTGTCATTGTTGAAAGGCGACTTGTGATTTGGTTTCCAGGTTTTCCGGAAGTCAACACTGTGGACACATGCACTGTGCCTACCAGTACAGAGAGCATTACCACTGCATGGACCCTGAGTGTAACTACCAGGTGAGCAAGAGAACTTCATTGCTTTTTTTTGAGAGAGTCTCGAAAATACACAGTTGCTAGACATTTTACGGATGAGATTCAGAATAAAGGTTTTCATTCATTTCATTAATTTAGGGCTGTTAGCA
>KV751326.1:931870-946359 GCA_001698575.1 Mola mola
GGCCACACCCAGCCTTGTCTACTTTAATGAAAAGTTGTCTCTGACAGGCTCTGAGTGTTACCATCCATTCAGTTTTGCAGGCGTCTTCCGGGCACAGTTGGTCTTTGACAGTTGGCCTTTTATCACAAGGTTTAATTATAAATATGATTTTTTTTTTTTCATCTTTGTGTGCTTTCTTCAAAAGACATCTGCTACCGACTGGGGGCCTGCTTTTAATCCCCTTTCACGTTATTAATCTTGTCCTGGTCCCAGGAGCTGCTGTGTATGACACACGAAGGAGAAAAAACACAGAGCACATCATAATACAGGTCTTGTGTTTGCTGTAGCATATGGCCTGAGAGAGTTAGACAAACACGGGAAGATTTGTCAAAGATGTCAAAAATCCATGCGCAGCCAGAGCCATGTGTGTTTTCCTTCCTTTCCCAACAATTGTCTGAATTAAGCCATCTTCAGCCGTAATCTCCTTTGTCTGCTCCTGATCAAGAGAGATTACCGCTCAATAAATATTGTTTATGTGGGTGAAAAGCATTACAGGTCCAAGCTTTCATTTTCTGCACGAATCCCACTTCAGAGTCTGATGGGACATGTTCTTGGAGGAATACAAAGGAAAATCATTTCATGTCATTATTTAGAGTGTTAGTTCGGGTTATCATGGCAATTTCCACGGTCGGGTCCATATTTCTCTGTCGCTTTCGTGTTGCATGGAAACGTAGATGTGCTTTGGAAGCTCACTTTATGGGATATCAGTACCCCTGGAAAAAAACAAAAAAACAAAAAAACAAAAAAAAAACAGAAACAAAAAACAAGCATGCAATGATGAGCAGCCCCTTTCGCAGCGATAACTCATGAAATGTTACACGACACACTCTCCTGGAATATTATCCCACTGCCAGCCTCCAGGCGATTGGCTGAGTCTTAACATTCTCCTTTCATGGGCTTGTACACAAGTGAGAGTGTGCATCTTGCCACACTAGTGGGAATCCTAAAATAAATGTAGCAAGTGGCTCCCAACCTTCATCACCACTCAAATGAAAATGAGATCTTTTTCCCAGTCAGCTCTCTTCATGGCCTATTTTGGAAGGCTTGATGGATCGAATGTACAACGACTGCAGTTCAGCTTATCTTGGGGTCATCATTAACTGTTAGATACCAGGAAGCTGAAAGTGCAGTAACAGGAAGTGGTTCGTCAGGAAAATTATTTTTAAAAAGTTGAATCCAAAGCATTTGCCAATTAGATTTAAAAATCCCCATGAAGTGTTTTGTCCTGCAGGAGACAAACATCTCCGAAATATGCAGCGGGAAACAGGCCATGAGAAGGGAAAGAACAGCTGCGTGAGATCTTAGCTTTTTGCTTGTACACGAGTGGAACACATGACACAAAGCAATTACCCTACTTTGTACAGTAATTAGTTGCCTTTTAGAATAGTTCTTTCTGATGTTTTCCCCTGAAATGGAGATAAATATGGATTGAAGACAGAACTGTCTCATTGATTTGCGCTTCTCGCATTACAGTTTCTGTAACATCAGCTTAAGGCCAATTACGGCAGATTTGGTTGCTGCAGGTCTCTGAGGAGTGACGTTTCTGCTTTCCCTTCTTGAGTCCTTGGAGTGGGAGGATCTCTCTTTTAATTTTTTTATTTAATATTTTTGAAATTTAGAGGGCGGCTCTCTGTGCACATTCACTCGTCATTGTAGGTGAAGCCTGTGCGGAAAGCGTGTTTATGCTTTAATTAAAAATGGAAAGATATCTCAGTGAATTGAAAGGGAAAACGTTTTTTTGGTCGGCTAGTTTGTTTGTTTGTTTCTGTTGTCTTCTGTTTTCCCCAGTGCAGCTGTTAGAAACCATCTGCATGGAACATAATTTTTGCAGAAACATCAGAACTGTGATATTGCATGGCAATTGATTCATCTTAATTAAAAAAAAAAAAGAAATCATTTTGTTGGAAGGGAAAACATAATGTAGAAACAGTGGGTGTATGGGATACATGCCTTATGTTCCACGTGGAAGCTTCTCCTGTGTTCACAAAGCCCCATAGCCTTTGGTGCTGCATTTGGATACACTACAATTTAGAGACATTCAAAGTAAATCAATAACCACGGAGCCCATCATCTTTAAAGACATCCTGGTCGCCCTCGCTGCAGTGTGCACACACAGTCCTCCCCAGCTGCCAGTTGGCTCCTGCATGTTGCAGCTGCTGCTTCCACAGAGATAAAGTGACTTGTTGCTGATTCTGTGACTATATTAAATAAACACCAACCTGTTGCCATATACCACCCCCCCCCACCCCACACACACACACACACACCCTCCTATTTTGCAGAGGTTTACCAGTAAGCAGGATGTAATCAGGCACTACAACATGCACAAGAAGAGAGACAACTCCTTGCAGCATGGCTTCATGCGTTTCAGCCCTCTGGATGACTGCAGTGTCTACTACCACGGCTGCCACCTCAACGGAAAAAGCACCCATTACCACTGCATGCAGGTACAGTATACAAACGTGCAGCGGGCATGTAAACAAAAGCGCAAGGAAGCACAAAGATACAGAACAAGTAGGCCACAACTCACTTCTGCGTACAAAAAATGTGAAATATAATGTTGGAGATAAATACATTACACATTATTAAATTTATATTCCAGAGCCACACAACATATATGGTTGTCGGTAAACCAGATCAGTCCTTGTAGAACCTGAAGTCTGGTTTCTTCCTTTAGCCAGCTCAGGTTAAAGTCATGTAGATGATGTTCAGATCTGGGAAATGATGCGGGTCATACGACATAAACAACCTCACAAAGTTGTAGAGCTGGAGTTTTTTTGTTATTTACGCTAAAGTGACTTCACAGAGCAGCTTGGCAAACTGTGAAAATATCAGAAAACTGAATAAAGGGTGAATACACACAAGGCTGCTGCTTTCTCTGCCTCCTCACTCTCTCGCTCCTTAATTGGCATGGATAAAATTCAGTTAGGTGTTTATATAAACTTCACATTTTTCATCTTTTAGTACCAAGCAGCCAGTTGAAGATTTCCCCCCTCCTGGGTTTGTTTAATTTTTATTTTTACATCTGCTTATTTTCAATGTGTCATTGCGCTGAGAGTTGTCTGGCCGGCTAGGCAGCAGCGCAGGGGAGGATGGCTTAAGATATATTCTTTTTTAAACCCTTCTAACGGCCTAATTGTTATTAGGACATTTCAGCCCTTGTTTTAACAGTCCCTGAGAACCTGCAGATGTTGGCATCAGCCCTCTTGATTTAGTGGGAAAAAAAACAGAGTGACATTTTTTTCATTGTTTGACTCAATATGGAGAAGTTGCCCGGTTTGTACGGGTGAAGAGTGCCAGGGATGATATACAATTGCTGCTTTTAATTCAAACATTACCTGTTTTTTCCCCCCTCTGTTGGCTCTGAGGACGTCTGAGCACCAGTACAATTTAAACTAAAGACCCATACAGTCATCTTTCTCAGTCTGCCCCCCCCCATCTTTGAGTTCTGTTCTCAGACTTACAGTAAGTTTTTGGTGTCTGTATCGTCACCCTCCAAATATGATATTTCTTTTTTTCTAAGAGTTGGCACACGGTACTTTGTGTTTTCGAGCTGTCTGCTGTGACCACTGCCTGTTTCATTTACCTATTTTTTTCCTATTTTCACAGTGACAAGATTGTTTCCAATTCATGGTTTCACTTGAAACTGGTACTGCTCTGTTGTGCCACATTACCACAAATTAAATTGTTAACATGTGAAAACAACCTCCTCTACCCATTTCTAGGCCACGAGTGTTTTTTTTAAGCACACAGAGGCTCTGTCTATACGGCATCTGTTGAAAGCAATGTGTCACCTGAGTTGGCTTTTTATAAAACAATGCTTGCAAATCGAAACTCTCAGGTCTTGTGTGCGCTCCGATGTTCTTTTATGATTGACACGCTCTGTGTCTGCTTTGCAGGTGGGCTGCAGCAAGGTGTACACCAGCACCTCAGACGTCATGACTCATGAAAACTTCCACAAAAAGAATGCCCAGCTGATCAATGATGGCTTCCAGAGATTTCGTGCCACTGAGGACTGCGGCACAGTCGGGTGCCAGTTCTATGGGCAGAAGACTACACACTTCCACTGCAGGTGGTTTATTTTTTATAATTTTATAAAATGTATATTAATCATAAATGCATAGAAAACACTTTGCTTAAATGTTTCCTTTTTCATATTTTGAAATATTTCAAGCAATTAAGGCCCAAAATAGCCATTTACATAAAAGCAAAAGCCAACAAATCAGCAGCGCAAATAACAGAAATAAGCCCAGTCTTTATTGAAAAATCAATAAATGAGAGAGTTTAACAACTCCGTCTCTTGGTTTGCAACAGTAGGGTTTTTGAACATCACAGGATAACAGATGAGAGCAGGAAAACAGTCAATTATTCCATATATAGCTCTAAGTTTTAAGTGCCACAGCTCTTATCAATGTATTTAGTGAATCAATTGTTTGGTTTAAACTCCCTCCTTGGAATAATATCTTCTTGGCAGAGGGTGCAGGTGGCAAAGTGTCAATGAGTTGTTGCTGCGCTGCTGAATCATCTGAGTTATTGTTCCCCCATTGTGAAGCAATTGAATCATGAGGACCTTCTTCATGATTGCCAGTAGCACCAAAGTCATGAGGAAGCGTTGTAAAACGGCAGAATAAGTAATCATGTTTTCCTTTTTAATAATTTTATTTTACTTTTTCAGGCGTCCGGGCTGCACATTCACCTTCAAGAACAAGTGTGACATTGAGAAGCACAAGAGCTACCACATCAAGGATGATGCCTATGCCAAAGATGGCTTCAAGAAGTTCTATAAGTACGAGGAGTGCAAGTACGAGGGGTGCGTCTACAGCAAAGCCACCAACCACTTCCACTGCATCCGCTCAGGCTGCGGCTTCACCTTTACCTCCACCAGCCAAATGACCTCCCACAAGCGCAAACATGAGCGCCGGCACAACCGCTCCTCTGGTGTCATGGGGCTCTCTTCCACCTTCCTGGCGCCGAAGGATGAGCCAGAGGAATCCAGCAACGATGACCTGATGGACTTCTCAACCATGAGCAGCAAGAACTCTAGCCTGAGTGCCTCGCCTACCACCCAGCAGTCCACCACTGTACCGCACTTGTTGGCCACGCCCACAACTGCAGTCTCCTCCTCCTCTACACCAGGCCACACCCTCAAACCTGCACCCACGCTCTCAAGTGCGGGCCAGCGTATGTCCAGCCTGCTGTCCCAGGCCCTGCCCAGCAACATGCCGGTGGCCCTGGCTCTGTCCAACAGCGCTCTGGCCTCCTCCAACCCATTCTTCCCCCTCATGCCCAGACTGCCCCTGCAGCCACCTCCTCCAGCTGCTAGCCTGATATCAGTGGCTTCTTCTGGGGCCCACTCAATGCCCGCCGACTCACTGACCCAAGGTTGCTCCACAGCCGGGGCAGACGGAGCCATCGCATCCACTCCAACCTCGTTCGCCACCTCTTCCATCATGGAGAAGATCTCAGCAAGCAAAGGTCTTATATCACCCATGATGGCCAGACTGGCAGCGGCGGCTCTGAAGCCCTCCAACAACCCAGACATAGGTCAGTCACCTCCCCACTTCATGCAGATAAAGAGTTTTAAAAGAGTTGTTCCCATTTGTCATATATTGTACTTGTTGGTTCCAGGGCTTAAAAGTTGCAGATTTTCTGCTTCTGTGTTTAATTTCATTGTATATTTAACATATTTCTGTTTAAACTAGTTTTCAAACAAAAAAGCTAATTTGAAGACAACTGCTGATTAATCTAAAAATGATAAATAGATTAATTTATTGCACTGCTCGGTTTCCATCCTCCTTAATGGTGAAGCTGTTTATAGGCTTTCAATGCATGAAAAAGTTGGTAATCAAAGGTACTGGTTAGCCTTGCCACTTAGAGAAAACAAAAATATTTGAATACAAAATATATTTTTAGCACAGATGCTAAAAGCTGTATCCCTTCTCCTGTGTGTGGACTTGGCTGCAGCTAGAGAAGAGAAAGTGCACTCAGAGGTCATTCCTATCTCTATCCCACGGTGAAGAGAGAGGCGGAAAAACCACCGCTTTCAGGCTTTAAGGGACATACCGGAGGCATGGTCCTCTGCTCTGGGCTTGTTATTGTGTTGATCGTTTGTTAGATACCCACAATCCATTTGGAGATAAATGCGCTGACAGGGGAGAGTAGAGCCTGTAAAAGTCTCTTATGATGTTCAGAGTGGGGGCTCCCGGGGCTTGTGTCGAACATGTTTCCTCATCATTGGTCTCTTATCAGTCTGCGCCCGTTCCAAGCAAATGGAGGTGGAATAAAATTAAGTTCAGAAATTGCAAGAACAAAAAAAAAAAAAAAGAAAAAGTTGTTTTTTTTTCTTTTTCCTTTTTTCCATATCCTCTGTGCAAACTGATAAAACATAAAAAAAAACAGGATTCACTCAGACAGAAATGACTCAATGCACCAGAGCTGGGAAAGAAGGTGTTTTTTTTTCATTCAACTGATACAAGAACTTAGACATGCCTGCATGCATCGGCAAAGAAACACTTTTTGAATTTCTAAAAACCTTCTGTTCCCACAAAAATATGCCAGTATCTGTTTAGCATAAACACAATTCACATAAATTTTGGAGGTAATTGCCGTGTCTATGTTTATCATATTTCTCCAAACGAAGCTTCTGAAAATGAAAATGAAGTTAAAGCATTAAATTGATAATGCGGCACAGAGCGCAGTCTTGCATTCGCTAGCGGCAGGAGCTGCAGCGCTGAGCTTGAGCAGGTGGGGTTCAGCCTGTAAATGGGGCTGGGAGGGGGAGCTTCTCCGGATGTAGAGGCTGAGAACGATTACAATTCCTGGTGGTGTTCCTGCAGCAGGACAGGCCCTGAGAGAGCTGGGGCAGCTGCTCCGGGAAGCTGAGCTGGGCCCGGGCTGTCAGGCTGAGCTCCACCTCTGGGCCTCCAGCAGGTAGTCTGAACACTGGGAAGGCCCCCACTGAGGGTGGGGCCTCCACAGATGGTGCCTTCACCGCCCCTCTAGTTGTCTCAGAGAGCGACTGCAGCTTTGGATGACAAAGCCAGTGTGAAATAAATGCCACCATCTCAATCACATATTCCATCACAAACGTTCAGTGTACATGCGGGGGGGTAGCTGCAGTTTTGTTTCTCAGATTGCTGTCATAAAATATGTGAACAGGACATTTGGGGGTAAAATAAGGAGGAAGTGGTTTGTGCTTCTGTCAAAAAGGTGTGAGAAAAGTCACAGGAGTTATGGCTATTTTTTGCAGTGTTTTTTTTTTCATGGGGTTGTGAAACTTCACCTCTGTTGTGGTGGATTGTGCATTTTTCCTGTTTCTGCTTTCTGTGTTATTTTTTTCTGTATTAATGTTCCGCTCTAATTTACCCCTAAGTGTTTTCCCAGAGATTTGAACATCTGATGGTTTTACTAATTAGACACACAGTACAAATGATCTTTCACAAGCTCTGTATCTTATCCGGAGTAATTACATGGTGGTACATTATTCCTGGATAATTTCCAGAAAGAAGCTGCTTTGAGTCAAACTCATTTGTTCGCCTTCTTTGGAAAGTAGATAGAAAAAAAACCCTCAATGATGTGCCGACACACGCAATAAAATCCACCTTGAACAGTCAATTTATCGTCTGATGTAGTGAAAAAATGCTTTAATCTGCCCGAGGAGTCTTGTAGCGGCTGCTCTTGATAATGTGCTCCCTTTTGGTAAGAGTGTTGATTTAATTGTCAATGACAAGTCAGGAGCTGTCTGGCTCCTTAATTTTGGGTGTTCTCATATCAAGTTGTGGGGTGGGTGGGGGCTCTGGATGGAGATTTGTTTAGTATTTGCTGACCTCAGACCAGACGTAAGATTATTTGACTGCTGTTTTCCTTTAGCCCTGTCTTGACCCCACCTCCAGCCCCTCCAACCTCAGCCGTTGTCAAACAGAACTGACATTGACACTTCCCCATCTCCTAGCTTTCAGCTGACAAGGCCCAAGACTGTCTTTTCCGCTCCTGTTCTGTCTGATATGTCTCTGGGTCATCTTGAAGCGGGGCGGGGGGGGGATTCTGCTCGGTTTCCCCCTTACATACACTGCTATTATTTTCTCCCCAGCAAGAAAAAGCAGAGGGGCTTCACCAGGCTCAGAGCCAAGGGCACACACTTGGTTGCCCATGACCTTGCCTGTCACTATCCCTCAGCACCAGCCCCGATTGTTAAACAACAGATCCCTCACCAAACCAATCACTGTTGCCCTTCAGTCCCTTACAGCGTCTGAGAGCTCACTCCACCCACTCATATACTTTTTTTTAAAAATAAAACACCACTTATAATCTACCTAAAGCTCTGCCTTCTCTTTGTAGCTGCAGGACAAATTAATATTTCAATCCCTTGGGGATCCAGGGGGAGGGGCGGAGCTCAGCTTCCTGTCAGCATTTTCACCCCTCTTCATCCCCTGGTCTTGATTTCATTTCAGCGCTCCCATCCTCGCCTGCAGCATCCATTGAATACCTATTTGGTGAGGAATGTGATCGAGAGGTCACGCTATTTGAACCAATCTGATTGGCTGTCAGCTCCAATCTGACCGACATAACACCCTTGTTCCTTGTGGGTACACTCAGTGGCATTGGCTGCTGCCCGTTGTCAGGCCAACGCGGAGCCCAGGAAGGTGGAAAAGGAGGGGGGTGGCCAATCTGAGACTGCCACTTTCCCTCAGCATTAGCATCTCACTTAATGACCAGTTAAGAGGCAGCCTGGCAAATGAGTTGTGACAACTGCTGCAGAAAAAGGAGACTTTTTCCCTCATATCTCCCGCCTCTCAATCACCATTTAAAAGGCTTGACGGCCTGACATAATTTCACAATAATTATCACTCGGAGTATTCTTATCAGGCCAGGACAGAAGTCAGATTGCATCTCGTCATAGGGTAATAATGCTGACCAACAACAACTTTGTTGTCTCTCCGGCTCGATCCTCAGGGAACGGGCAGCCGGCTTCAGCCAGCCACTTCAGTCTGGTTCAAGTGAAGCAGGAGCCAGTGGACGGCAACCCTGGTGCCTCCCAAGACTCTACGCAGGAGCACAGCCTGGACCTGAGCAAAAAAGACCACAGGTACACCACTGCTGAAGGAACCATGTTTACTCACCTAATATAGTCACAAAATAAATCAACAAGGAAATACTGTATGTTTTCTGATCCGTAGGTGATTTCTACCTTCATGACAGCCAGGCTTATATCAACAATTATTAATCAAAAATATTTAGTTATAAACAACATGCTGTCTGTCTCCATTTTTGTGACTAAGGGATATTTGTTTAAACCTTCAACTCCAGTTTTTCCCCCCAACTCACAGTAGATGTTGCTTTTTAAGAAGACAGCATTTTTCTTCTTCATTATACGGGCACACCTTGTGTGATAAATAATAATATTTACTGTTCTCATGCAAATCTTGACTAAACATTGTTCATTTTCCTTGTTCCAGTAATGAATCAAACGGACACCCTGTACCAGGGAATACATCTCTTTTATCCTCGCTTATGAATAAGGTAAGATCCATCCATCAAACGCCTTTCATCCAAAGACAAATTAGCGGGACGCGCAGGGGCCTGTTTGTTTTTTAATGTTTCACCGCTAATAAGATGAGTTTGTATCATTTAAATTTTCCAGCCATTTTTCATACAGTGTAATTTTCACTGCACCTCTCACAAATTAATATAATGAAGCAGGAGCTGGGTGCCACGCCAGATATATAGAGATGTTTGTTTTTTGATGAGCTGTTTTGAACTCACCGTCCATTTTTTTTCCTCCTCCTTTTATACTTTTTCTTTCCCCGCCTCACCCTGCACTTATTTATACAGTTTGTAAATTATTTGATTAAAAAGTCAGGAGGAAGAAAACAAAACAAGAAGTATAGGCGCAGCCCTCATTTTTTACCATGGCAAATGTTAGTGTATGGAAATTAAAAAGTGTGCAGGATTTTTTTTTTTTTTTTTTTTTTTTCCTGAGAAGATTAAGATGGACATTGTCTTACTCATAAATCTCACGTGATGATGCAAATGTGCTATGTAGTTTCCATCACATTGACAGTGCACTGACAGATCAGTCTTCATTTTATTTACCCTCTTCGCACGTGCCTCCTTCCACACATGGACCCTCGCCCCAGGAGAGCTTAGCTACAGAGCCGCTCTCCTCAAAGCAGCAATTACACCCAGATCGTAGTCCAACAGCTCCTCATTTCATGTCAGTTTTGGGGGGGTTTGATTCAAACCACCGGATCACATTTAAAGGGGTTCACAGTCACTCCAAGAGGATGCTTGGCAAACACGCTTGGCCTGCACTCAAAGCCTGGAAGTCTGGCTGCACTTTTGTGTGTGATTGTGTGTGTTAACTCTCACACTCTCCCTAACTGACACGTACCAGCATACGTTCGTGTGCTCAGCTAACCAAGCAGCCGGTTGATTGTGCGCTGTGTCTTTCTTAGATGTCGCAGGTGAACCCTGTCCTGTTCAACACCATGAAGCTGAAGACGGAGCTGGAGGCGGGCCAGGGCACCAACACCACCGAGGCGGCGCGGTACCTGAACAGAGTCCTAAAGCAGCCCCCGCTTGACAAACCCAATGAGATCTGGAGGACGTACCTCCGCAGGTATAGAGTAGGCAGGAAATGCAGAGGCACTGCACTTTGATTCACGTAGTTCACCTTGACTCATTCGTTTTGATAGTGAGAAAACAGTCAGTGTTAAAGAGTGCTCAAGACTTTCTGTAAATCCTCCGATACTGTACACTTGGATACTGGAAACCCCCCGAAGCATAAACAACGCGGTCTTATGGGAATTTGTAATGGGTTACAGTATGACGGACTGACAACATTTACTCTCAGTTGAGCCGGTCGGTTTTGTTTTTAATTTGAGAAACCAGTGCGATCACAGTCTTCATTATCTTCCTTTGTGAAGGTTCGACACTGATGATTTCTGTGAGGCTCAGTGTGACTTCCTTCAGAAGGTGCACTTTCACTGCCTCGTGGAGGACTGTGGTGCCCTCTTCAGCACTGTGGATGGGGCCATAAAACATGCTAAGTAAGTGCCACCCGAGTTCGTATCCAGGAAATATACCCTCTCCGCATCTGAGCTTTTGGCTTTATTGATCAACATAAAAATGAGCTGCACCTCACCTTGCAGCTTCCATCTCCGAGCCACCTTGAAAGTGAAGTCAGAGTCTCAGTTCGGGGAGACCAAAGAGTCCGGTGAGGGAGCCCCTCTGCAGCCTGCCGCCCCCGTCTCTGTGGCCAACAACCCCTCCATGGACGTCGCGCACCTCACCTCCTCTGGGGGCTACAGCTCTCCTCCTCCTTCCCTGTTGGCATGGAAGCAGCTGACCGGCAGCATCCCTCAGATGTCGGCATCAATGCCTAACCTGCCGGTCAACTCACCCCTAGCCACCACCTCTCTAGAGAATGCCAAGCCACAAGTCAAGCCTGGTTTCCTGCAGTTCCAAGAAAAGTAAGGCAAACTTTTTTTATTTTTGCTTTACGATGTATTTATTTTCCGTCTTTGGTCAGAGTGTCGATTAAACGCTTTCTACTTTTTATTCATCCAGTGATCCGTGTTTGGCTACTGACTGCAAGTACTCAAACAAGTTCCACTTCCACTGCTTGTTTGGTAACTGCAAGTACGTGTGCAAGACATCCGGCAAGGCTGAGTCCCACTGTTTGGACCACATCAACCCCAACAACAACCTGGTTAACATCCGAGACCAGTTTTCCTACTACTCCCTCCAGTGTCTGTGCCCCAACCAGGTGGGTGTGGGGCTTGATAACTCAGCCAGGAGCTGAATCACCTACTGTCATCTCCCTGAGAGTTCTAAGCATGAAGTATGCTATCTATTAGAGCAGTGTTTGAGGTTATTTGACTCAAGGCTTTCACAACCACCACTCCCCATCTTCCATCTCTGCTGGAAAAGACAGTCGACTCACCCCAGTAATGCCTGTTTATATGTCAATGATGTCATTTTGACTGCCGCATTCTCCTCTCAGAAAAGGCCAATTTAGCTGATATTACCCAATAAATCATTGTCACTAGCACAGTAAACAAGGCTGTCTGGAATAGGGCAAAAATCAGGGGAATGCTTTTGCAAATGAAACCTAAATGGCAGCTCCTGCCTGCTCTCATGAGCCCGTATTTGGAAAACCGTTTAAATGAATTCATTAATGTGTCGAAAATCAGCCTCCTCACAAAAAGCTCCCCCCTCCCGTCCCCTGAACTGAGCAGATCTTATTTGGCCCAGTCCTTTGGGATCAGATCCTCACAAACAGATGGTGGTGTACAGACATGTTAGAGAGGAGGGGTGTCTGTGGGAAGCCTGGAAAAAAATGTCACTGTGCTCAGAAATGTAGGATGTTCTAAAGACCAGATAGAAAAAGAACAGGATGTGTTCACACTCAAAGAAACCCCAAATATTGTTAATCCTCCCCCTTTTGACTTTCAGACTTTCACCATGCTTGTGTCTCTCCCGCAGCACTGCGAGTTCAGAATGAGGGGCCATTATCACTGTCTGCGGCCCGGCTGCTACTTCGTCACCAACATCACCACCAAACTCCCCTGGCACGTCAAGAAGCACGAGAAGGCAGAGCGCCGTGCTGCCAACGGCTTCAAATATTTCACCAAAAGGGAGGAGTGTGGGAGGCTGGGTAAGAGCACGTATGACCCTGTTTTTGACCCATAGTTCCCCAAAACACACCAGCTTTGATCGTATTTTACCAGCTGACTTTCAGTGGCTGTTACAAAGGGATATTCCCTATGTTTGCAAAAGGGACAGTGGCAGGCGTTGGCAAACACTGTTGTGCTTTGTGAGTTGTTTAATAGACAAGAAACGGGGCTCCCTCGTAGGTTTTGTCGCTGCGTTTTGCATATTCACAGTGGCACCTCAGGTCCCAGTGGTAGTCTTGCCTGTACTCTATGAGCAATAACGTCAAAGGGGGCAGTCACATCCAGGTTGTTTTCTTCTTCATTTTGCCCCCTGTCAGAAATGAGCAATTAGGTTTGGGTTTGTTAATTATCTGGCTTGTCTGGTTTAGCCTGTTTGCGTTCTGAAGCTGCGCCTCACAGCCGCCGCTGCCATCGCGCAGAAACGAATTAAAAGTGATCTGTTTTTTGCATGGTTTTTTCCCCCTCTTTTCTTTTAGGTGGTTACACAAGCTTTTCAGAGCACATAAACAAAGCCAACAAAAAGCTGGCCCTAAACAGCTGTTTTTTGTCCCCAGCCTGATCTGCCAACAGCATTGTTTGGGCTGTGTGTGTTAGTGTGTGTGTGGTGGAGCGGGGGGCAGAAGGGATTACCATCGCTCACATTCTCGTCATAAAGAATTGATGGCTTGCCAGTATCCATGGCAGCGACATTAAACTAAACACCGCCGTTACCTGGTTTCTGTCTCACAAAAGGCCCCTTCATGTCACGGGGGGGTTACTGTTATTTGCTCAACTTTGCGTGTTTAAAACATTGTGTGTGCAAAAAGCTATGTGATGACACAGACGGTATTGTGCTCTTAAACCGGGTGCTATGGTTACTGACATGTTAGCACCTGCCCCACATGTTACTCTTTCAATTATTTCTGCCTGCTTTTATATAATGCTATTTGATTAACGGACACAAAACGGAACATTCATTTAATTTGAAATCATAAAGCAATTAGAACCAGACCGATGAAAACAGGGGAAAAGAGCCAAAGAACGAGAGGCAGAGAGCAGCACGATAGAGAACAAAAGGAAAAAATGACAATGGAGATAGTTTGAAAAATGAATTTAATATGGTAATAATTGTATATTTACTTTGGTTTGCAGGGGTGCGTGCATTATTGGCCCACAGAAAATGAGAATTTATTTATGTAAATTCCTAATTGAATAAAGCATGTCAGTGTAATAAAAGAGCTCCACAGGTCTGGTGCACAGAAGCCTTGACTTGCTCAGTGTGACACTGGACTGATCTAATATTCCTCCTACATGTACACTCTCAAGCACTCCGGAATCTGATGCCTCTTTTGTCAGAGCTGTATCAACACATAATTAAAAAAATGAAAATAGAATAGTTTCACAACTTTGTTCCATGCTGACGGCGAGCGCAGGAGCAGCTCTCGGACGCCTCTCAGCAGGCCAAACTGCGATTTAGAGTTTACGACTGTTTTTGTTTGCTCTGCAGGCTGTAAGTACAACCAAGTCAACAGCCACTTCCACTGCATCCGCGAGGGCTGCCAGTTCTCCTTCCTGCTCAAGCACCAGATGACCTCACACGCACGCAAACACATGAGGCGGATGTTGGGGAAGAACTTTGATCGAGTCCCATCCCAGGTACAGTCTCACGGAACGGCGGCTTCTGACACATGCCACTCTGAAAAGAGTAATTATCCGAAAGTATGCGCACCTCAGTAAACCGAAACAGATTTTGAGTTTAATCAAACAAATAATGAGTCAAGCCTATTACCTCGC